>JAFNEN010001848.1:0-21479 GCA_019343175.1 Oedothorax gibbosus
GGGGAAAATAAAAATTTTTGACGGTGCTTCTGCCCCCAAAAGGGTTTTGGCCTAAAAAAAACAAAAAAACCCTTGGCAAAAAACTCGCGTGTTTCCCCATTGCCAGTTTCCTTTGGGCCGATGAAAGAAACCCTAGTTACTTTCGAAAAAATAAACCAGCCCGGGGGGTTTTGGTTTGTTTTGGGGAAACAAAAAACAAACTTTATTCTACACAAGGGGGCTAGTATTTTGCAATCCAGTTTTTTTTTTTTTGAAATTTTTTCGAAACTAGAGCTACACGATGGGATTCCATTTAAATACTTTTGAAAAATCGTCGCACAAAGGCTACAGGAATGGTTATCCAGTACGAAAGGCTTTTCGGGGCCCCGGGCAATTTTTTTTTTCTCAAAAAAAACATCATATCCTACAGGGGGAAGTCTGTGGGGCCCTTTGAAAGCCAAAAAACTCGGGGGGGGCCCCCGGGCAATTTTGTTTCTCAAAAAAACCTTCAGAAATCCACATGGGGAAAGTACTTTTAGGGGCCCATTTAAAAGCCTAAACCCTCGTTTGGGGCCCGGGAAATTTTTTAAATTTAAAAAGTAAATCCAAAATAAATTTTTTTAAATTTTGAAAAAAAATTCCCCAAATTTTAAAATAAGCCCCTTCCATAAAAAAGGGATTTTTTAAAAACCCCAAAAAAAACAAAACCCTCACGAAATGACGATAGAAAAAAAAGGGAATTTATAGAATAAAAAAAAAATTTTCACGCGCATATCACCCGGGGAAACCAAAATTTCCGCGCAAATATCCCAGCGCCAGCAAATTGGGGACAAAAATTTAATTTTAGAAAAAAAAAATCCCACGCGCCTAACATCCGCTCAAGTATAAACCAGCGCCACCTAGCCAAAACAAAGATTCCCAACGTTTTTCACCAAAAAAATCCCCCCCCCAAAAAATTTTTTTAATAAACCCCAAAAAAAGGCCCCAAATCCCTTGGGCGACAGAAGCACCGTCAATTTAAAAATTAAACCCAAAAAAAACCCGATTTTTTTTCCCAAAAGAAAAGAAACAATACTGCTTTTTTTCTCCATATAATCACCTTGACGTTTTAAGTTTGTTCATTCTGTAAATAAGCTTTGAAAACCCCCCTTCAAAAAATGTGGGCCCCCCAAAGATTTGATGAAGTTGTGGAGGGGTTTTCTTTGAGCTCCAGTAATTTGGAAGCGCTACAAATCCAAGCCACTATGCTTATAAATTTAATTCCCTTATGGTAAACCTTGATTTTCCCCTAAACCCTTGGTTAACTCGCTGAACAATACTGATTTTCATGAAGAAGGGGACCGGGGGAAGCAATTTCTGCCCGTTTACCCCCCCGGTATTGGTTCAGCGAGTAGCCCAAAGTTTTTTGGGGAAAAACTAAAAGGGTTTAAACCATAAGTAAACCCGGGAGTAGCAGTGCTTGGGGACAAAAAAAATTGACAAAAGTTCCCAAATGTATTTTTTTTAAAACAAAAACCGTAAACAAACCCCTTTCCCAAAAATCATTGGCGGCTACATTTTATAAAGGGGGTATTTCAAAGCTTTTACGGGTATAAAAAAAGGGCCTTAAATCCCCCCAAGAAAATTAAATGGCCAAAATAAGCTTTTGTACATTATTTTTAGGAAAAAAAAATCTTTTTTGTTTTTGACCCCGTCTTTTTTTACGCCATGGGAGGTTGAAAAAAAAAACACCCCTCATAAAATAAAAGTACTAAAAAATAGTTATTTCGAACAAACCAAATTTTTTTTTATTTCTGGGTATCCCTCGACTTAAAAAAAACGATTTCTTAGTTATTTTTTTCATTTGTGTTTTGCAGTTGTTGCATATGTCGGGCAATAGATTTTAATTTTGGATATGTGAGTAAAGATTTATTACCCTAACACCCCTTTAAAAAATTTAAAAAAGCTAAAAGGGGAATGTTTAGATGTGTTACGCTCTTGTTTTTTTTTGTATCCGTACTGGTTTTCTTTGGGTTGCTCCCGTTTCACCTACTTGGTTTTTCTTGGTTGCTGCATTTTTCATTTCCAAAAATAAACAGATATAATGAAAAAAATTTTTTTCTTTCGTGAAAATTTTTTTAAATTTTTTTAAGCAACCCCCCCAAGCAAGAAGTTTTTTTTAAAAAAACAATTTTTTAAGAAAAATTTTTCTTGGGAAATTTCATTTTCCTATCCCAAAACATATTGGATAAAAAATTCCAGGCAACAAATGACAAAAAACCCGGTTGGAGCTTTTATCTTTCATGGACGTAAAACCCAACCCCATTGGACCCGTTTTAAATTTAATCTAAAAATTCAAAATTTTTACTTGTTTCTGTTATAAAATTCACTGATAAATATTTAAAAAAACTTTTTTTACTTTTTTTTGGGAATTGGTGTATTATTTTTTTTTTTTGTATGGTGTATTTTTTTTTTAACCCTGGATGGAAATTTAAAAATTTCTTTGCAGTTTTTACATTCCCTAGTTTTGTAATCTTTTTTTTAGGGTTTAAAATTTTAAATTGATAATTCATTAAGTATTTCAAATTTCCCTTTTGGGCTATAGGAAATTTCCCCAAAGGGTTTCCCTCATGGTTTTACGTTACTCAGGTTTTTTAGAGGCTTAAATTGGGCCTTTGTTTCCCCAACCATGGTAAATATTTTCTTTGAAAAACTTATTTTAAAATTTTGTAAAATTTTTTTTTGGTTTAACTCATTTTTTGAAAAAAGATCAATGGGTTCATTTAAAGGGCCCCAAAAAAATTTTTTTAAAAAAAACCCAAATTTAAAAAAAATTTTTTTTAAAAATCAATTTTATTTACTTTTGCCCTTTTTTAATAAATTTAAAAAACTGAGGGCATGTTATAAATGATGTGTTTTTTTATATAAAGCAGTGTCCTTTACATAATAAATTAACCCCTTTAAATTTGATCTACTTTTGAGAAAGTGTTGCACAATTAAATTTGTTTTTTAAACATATTTTTCTTTTCCCCAATATGCCCAAATAAGGCATGAAATTTAATTTTTTGGGCAATGTTTTAAATTTTTTAATTTTAAAGTAGGTTTTCCTTAATTTTTTGGATTCTTTTTTTCTTTTTTTTTTTTAAATTTTTTTTCCTTTCTTCAGTTTCTATTTAATATTGATAATGTGTTTTTTAAACCTACCTCTATTTTGATAACAAAAAAAATTATTTCAAAAAAAATTTTTTTTAAAAAAGGAAAAAATTAAATTTATCTTTTTAAAAAAATTCTTAAAAACGAAATATCCAGTTTTAACGAAATAAACCCCCAGCCCCTTTTGAAATCCATAAGAAAAAACATTTTAAAAATTTCCATTTTAAGGGACATTACAAAAACCCCAAAAAATTTTATTTAATAAAGGGATTTTTTCTTCGTAAACTTCACACTTTTCGTTTTGCTGTTTTAAAAAAGGCCCAAAAACAATTTTTTTAAATGGGTTTGTTTATCTTGTTGCAAATAAAAAGGAGAAGGGGGGGGGATCACCGTACCTCTATTCTTTTGCAAATTTCTGCCCCCCCTAACGCCTCCCCCCAAAGGGGAACCCCAAAATTTGCATTCAAGGGGGTAAATTTCCCCAAACATCTGTAGTGACCAGTAAAACCCCCTTTTAAAATTCTCTAATGATAGCCTGACATTAGGGTTTTTTTGAGATTAGGGTTTTGGGTTGGGATTAAATTTTTGAAAGCATTTTCACAACTGACAGGGGTTTTTTTGCTTTTCTTGTTGCCCACAAAAAAATTTTTTAAAGGGAATGAAAAGTCTGTCGGTTTTGGGGCTGTCACAAAAAGTTTTTCCCCCTTGAAGACATTTAAAAAACATTGACTAAGGGGTTTTTTTCCAAAATAAACCCTTTGGAACTATAGGAAAAGGGTAAACCCTCTTCGTTCTCCCATTTTTCTTCACTTTTTATTCTCTTAGTTGGTTGTGGTTGTTTTAAACTCTGTGTCTCATTATAAAAATGCAGCCCCCAAACGAAAACAGTTTTCCTAAGAGGAAAGATGACCAAAAATAACGGATGTTGATAAAAGATTAAAAAAATTTAGCTGTTTTTAAAAAAATTTATAACCCCCTTAAAACTTTATAAACCCTTTTTAAAAGGGAGGGAAATAAAATAAAAGTGAAATTGTAGTTGCCCGGGCCCGGGGTTTGAGTAGGAAAAAAATATTAAATGACATTTTTCAAGATGTGTACACGCCAATTTTCAAACTTTTTAAATTTGTTTTGGGTTATATTATTTATTTTTTAACTTGTTTTTTGGGAAGTATAAATATTATAATTTGTTATATAAAATTAAAAATTTTGTTCATATTTTTGAGTTTTTTTGTAGCTTTTAAAAAATTTTAACAAAATGTTTTTTTTTTTAAAAATGCAATACCCATTTCAAAGAAAAATCTACTATAACGAAGAACTTTTTGGTCCTTTAAATTCTTTGTAAGGGAAATTTACTGTATTTTTTTACTTTTGTGCTTTTTTTATTTTTGAATTTTTAAAAAAATTAAAACCCAAAACTTTTTTTTTTTTGCTTTTAAGGGTGCTTTTTTTAGGCCCAATGTGCCTACTTTATAATGAGGGGAGGCTATAATAAAATTTTTTTGGTAATATGTTTTTTTATTTTTTTCACATTTTTTATTTGTATTTACTTATTTTTAAAAACAAAAAAATTTATAGTTTATTTATTTTATTTGTTGCAGATTTTAATTTGGGGAAGTATTTTTTAACAAATGCTGTATGGTTAAGAAACCATGTGATAGAAAGGAAACCCCAATTTTAGTTTTTTAATTATTTTTTTTTTTGACACATGTTTTTGGGGGGGCTTTTTTTTTAAAAAAAAATTTTTTAATTTGGCAAAAAAAATTATTTTTTTTAGGATAATTTTTTTAATTTTTTTTTAAAAAAAAATTCAAAAAATAAACTAAAAAATAATTTAAAAAAAAAAATTAAAAAATTTTTTAAAAATTTAAAATTTTAAAAAAATTATTTTTTTTTTCCAATGTAAAATGCTTTAAAAAAAAAAATAAAAGAAATTTTAAAGTACAACTCCCCAGCATCTACCCAATTAAAAGTTTTTAAATTGGTAAACTGAAATTTTTTTTTATAAATTATATGTAATATAAAGGGTTTTAAATTTTAAATGTTCATCAGTATCCAATAATTATTTTTAAACTTTCCCTTTGTTAAAAAAAAATTTAAAATGTTTTTTTGAAAAAATATAAATCGATTTTTCACTGAACTACACCCCTCGAAAAATGGGAAGCCCCTTTTTCGTATTTTTTTACTCTTTCCCCGTCCCAAAAATTTTTTTTTTAAAAAAACTTACAATTTTGAAATAGATTCATTTTGCATCCATAAAGAAATGGTTTAAAAAAAAAAAGCTTAATTTTTTTAAATTAAATTATGAAAAAAAAGGGGTCATAACTTTGAATAAAAATTTTAACAATTTTAATTTTTTTTCAGAAAAAGTTAAAATTTGTTTAAAAATTTAAAACAATTTTTAAACATCTTAAAAAAGCAAGGGATGAAAAAATTTTTGGTCAATTTTTTAATAAAAAATTTTTTCAGAAATGGGAAATTTTTTTTTACCAAATTTTTCAAAATTTTTTATTTAATTAAAAAAAACATTAATTTTAAATTTTTCAAAAAGGGCAGGAAATTTTTCCTTCTAACTATTTCCCCAAAAAAAAAACTTTATAGGGAAAAAGTAAGGAAAATGTGATAAAAATTATTTGAAATAAGTTTTCGGCATAACCAGTGAGGAAAAAAAAATTTTATTTTTAAATATGTTATGTTTTTTTAAAAGG
The DNA here is from genome assembly GCA_019343175.1 of Oedothorax gibbosus. Taxonomy (NCBI): domain Eukaryota; kingdom Metazoa; phylum Arthropoda; class Arachnida; order Araneae; family Linyphiidae; genus Oedothorax; species Oedothorax gibbosus. The sequence continues at coordinate 5,817 of JAFNEN010001848.1, forward strand.
CTCCATTTTTTTGGGAAAAATTTCCTTTTGGGGCCCGTTTTTTTTTGCTGCCAATTTTGTGCCTGCTTTTTGGGAAAAAAATATTCTGTGATCTTTGTTCCCCCAATTTTTTTTTGGAATTGGGGAAAATAATTTTTTTTTATAAAATTTTTTGTAAATTTGGAACTCGAGTTATCCTTTAAAAAGGCAAAACTCCTTTAGATTTTCCCTAAAATCGCAAAACCCCGAGACTCCCAAAAACCAAAAATCCCCGGGGATCTTAAAATCGTCCATTTTTGGGCAATGTTTGACCTGAAAATGGCAGGGTAAATTTTTTTAAACTGTTTTTTTTATAATTCTAATATTCTCCTTAAAATTTAATGTGGGATTTTCGCCCCGGTTTTTTTTTAAAAATTAGTTTTTGCAAAAGAAATGCTCCTAAAATTTTTGTATCCAATTTTTAAAAATTTTTGTTTGGGGAAACCCACTCAGGTTTTTTTCTCATCACTTGATTGTGGTTTTAAAAATTTCAAAGCCCCGTTGCCAAAAGTCTTAGTGTAGCCTCAATAATTTTAGCCCTTTCCTAACGGAAACCCAACGTAAGTATTTTTTTTTTTTTTTCGCTTTAAAAGGCCTTTTTTAGTTTTTATAAGATTGCAATAGAGTTTATTTTTGGGAAATTTTAAAAGAATTTTTGGTTTTGATAATTATATTAATTCGGACTTAAAAACCCTTTTAAAAAAATTATATTTTTAAAACCCCCCCTTAAGCTTCAGAAAATTTAAATTTCCTTTTTTTACATATCTTTAAAATTATTATTAAAGTCTTTAACCCCCCGGCGTAAACCCAGTCCATCAGAGGATCGTTCCCATAGAAAAAATTTAAGCATGCTATTTTTTAAAACGGGCCTTACAAACCCCCTTCCCCATCCCCTGATACAAACCTAGTTGTTCAAACGAAAAGGGGAAAAAGCAAAAAGTAATCGCCAAATTTTGGGAAAACCCTAAACCGCTATCCCCTCGATGAAGGGGAAAAAACGGGCCAAAAAATTTTATCTTTATGAATTTGTTGCAATAAAAAAAACTTTAAAGTCATCTAAATTTTTTCCCCCGCAACTTATTTTCACCCTATATATTTTTTTTATTTTAAATTTCAAGCTCATCTTCACCTCCTGGTGAAAAATTTCCCTGGAGCTTTATTAAAAGTTGCCCAATTTTTTTAAAATCGTTTTAATCCCTTTTTGCTTGTAAAAAATAAAATAAAAAATTTTTGCATTCTAAAAGGGTTTTGGGCGTGATACGCCACAAAAAGGCAACAAAAAGCAACAAAATTGGGGACTTTGGGAAAAAGTCAGCCCCCCAAACTATTGCATCGCTTGGGGCCCTTGGTGGTCGCCAAGTTTTTTTTGCCCTTTTTGGCATTTTATGTTTGTATTGGGGGAAAAAAGGGCCCAAAAAGAGTCTGTGTTAATGAAACAGGGAAAATTTCTTTTATTTTTAGTGTTCCATTTTGCCCTTCAACTGTTTTTGGGGCTTTTTAATTATTTATTCCTTTCAACAGGGAAGTAAAGTTAAATTTTTTTTAAATTGATTTTAACCCCCCAGCGGCTGACACTGCTTTTTCCGTATTTTTTTGCATCCCGTTTTCCTAAGGGGGGGGCTTTTTCATTGACCGACACGACACCGGGAAAAAACGTATACGATTTCCGTAACACGATATGTGGAAAGCCAAAAAAACCCCCCGCGAAGCCGGGACGCTTTTTTATAGCCCTACGATAACGATTATGCCCTTCCAACGGCGATAAACGGTTATCGCCACTAAAAATCGTGGGGGGAAAGGCACGAATCCTTCTTAAACTTTTGGGGACATTTTGGGTTTTTTGTTTTTTGAAAACTTCGTAAAATGGCTCTTTAAAATTTTATATTGGGTCTCTTTGCGAATTATTGAGGGGGAGAAAATGACGGAAAATAAAAAAAAGGTGCTGAAATCTATGACCCAGTTTAAAATAATTTGGTTTTTTAAAAAGTTTTAAAAAAATTTCCTGTTTTTTTATATAAAATTTTTAATTTTTTTTTTTTCATTAACTAGGAAATGTTTTAATAAGGTTGTATTTTTTTTAAATGGTTTCAGCTTGTAAATTTTAAAAAATTTTTTTTTTAACGTCCCTGTTAGAAAGTTCAATCGAAAATTTCCAAATCATTTAAAATAATTTGAAGAATTTTGCAGGGTCTTTATGTAGCCTTTCAAAAAGTAAAGTGAAATCCCCTTTAGAATGCCCTTTCTTTTTAAAAAACGTGAACCCCGAAAACGTTTTGTAATACCTCGGGCTTTTCCTTTTTTAAATAAAGTAAAATAAGAAAGGGGAATTGTGATAAAAGTAGTTTATTGTGACGAGCCCTTTTTTAAATGCGTCTGCCCCACGGAGGGAAAAACGAAAAACGAAAATGACGGAAAAACGGCCCCCTTTCAGTGAAAGAAAATTTGGGTTTCAGTTTAAAAGCGACTACCCTTTTAAAGATACATAAAATCGTATGCCGTCCCCAAGCGATATTTTATGAAATTTTTCGGTGTCGTGTCCCTTCAAAGAAAAAACGCCCTTACAAAAGCCTTAAAATTTTTAAAAAAAATTTAAAAATTTTTTTTTTAATGAACTTTTTTTTTTGGGGGGGGGGAAAATTTAAGATCATCCTTCAAAAATTTAAAAAAAGAAAAGAAAAAACAGAAGAAATGGAATTAATGTGTTTAAAGTTTATGTCTAAAATAATATAGATATTTTTGTTTTAGTGCCCATTTCAAAAATAAATTTTTGCCCAGGGGGGGAATGCTTGTTATCCATTTTTCTGACCTTTAGTTTTAGTTTAAGTGTTTTTTTTGTGTTTATAAAATGTCACTAAACTCTTTTAATATTTTTAAAAAGTTTTTTATCATTAAACTTTTTATACCCTTTGAGAACCATTATTTTTGTTAGAACCTTTTCAACTCTTCATTTGCCATTTTGTGAGTCTTAATATCACAGTTTTGGATATACAAGCATTCAAATCTTTGTGTTTTTCTTAGCTGTGTTTCTCTATGATTTCATTATTAAATCCCTTGCAATTTTTAATAGCAGGTTTTAGACAAATCCTTCTTTCAAATTATAAAAAAAAAATTCTTTTCAATTTTTTGATTGCAACTTTTTTGACATGCTCATTGTTACTACCATAATTATTTTTTATCATCATCTCCTTAGCAATACTCAAAGTTTGTTAAATTGCCAAAGTAATTTAAATTTTCTACTTAAAATATAAATTAATGCGATTTCTTATTAGTGTTTACTTAATTACCCACTAAAATATTTAAAAAAAAATATTTTTAATTATATTTTGAAATTCCTATAACTTTTTGCTGAAGAATAAATTTTACAATTCTAATATAAGAGGTTAGGTATATAGGTTATTAGGTTGGGTTTTAGGTTTTATAACGATAAGAGGGTTAACCTTAAACAACAAAAAGAAAATTTACTCTTCACTATTCTTTTGGTTGTAAAATCTTCAGACTCAACTAAAAACTACGTCTTTCACCCCTCAGAATGACATAAAACCAGCCAATCTACCCCAAAGGATCCTTTAAGAAGCTGTAATTATTAAAAAAAATATTTATATCCAGTCTTAACTATCAATTTTTTACTGCAGCATACATGAGTTACCTCTCTCCTAATCAGGGCCGGATTTCTAAATAGGCTAAGTAGCTGTAGCCTAGAGCGACGAATTTTTTGGGGCAGCAAATTTTACGACCAATTAAGCAGCATTCGGCTAAAAATTTATTAAAAAGAAAAGAATATTTTTAGAAAGAAAACAAATAATTTACATTAATGCGTAAACCGTAATGTATACATATAATACTAATATTTCGTAGCAAACATGGTAGCTGCGAGGGCAATTACCCCCCTCCTCCCGGTTTTCGAAGTTGAAAAAAAAAATAGTCGAACAGTTTAAAAAAAATCGCCTATTTCGCTTTCGATTTAGCGTGTAAGGTACATAGATGATTCTAATATGTGAAATCTATTTTAAACAGCACATACCACCCTATTTTGCAGCTAACCAGCTACCTTTCCCCGAAGGGGGAGAATATTGTGACAGGGCGGCAATCAAACGTAGCTTACAAGCGGCAAATCTTAAAATCCGGCCCTGCTCCTAATTACTTTTAAACCTCCATCCGGGTTCAAGTTCATGGTCGCTAATCGCAAAATGCGATTAATCCTACAATTTTGAGACTTCAAACTAATTTAGTCACAGTTATTGCAACTAGTTTTAATAAATGTCACTATCAACTTTTTTAAAATGGTTTTTCCCAAAAATCTTGACGAAAAAAATCGTCTTAAAATCGTAATTATTCTCTATATAGTAGAACCTTGATTAAACGGGCCCTCTTTTAAACCGGAACCTCTGTTAACCGACCATCCCTCATCCTGCACAAAAAAAAAATTCCGAAATAAGGTCATTCTCCGATGTTCACAAGAAAAAGCAGTCTCAGAAATCTACAGCGATTCTAAAATGAGGAATCTTTTTTCGAAACTGAAATCAGTAAACTTTTGCGATTCAAAATTGGGAATCTCCAGCGGCTCTTTATCGGGAAATTCCGGCATTTTTGAAATCATGAGCTGCAATTATATTAAGATAGCAAAACTTCAGCACTCAAATAGTAAAAGCAAATTTCTGAAAATCTCAATTTTTTAAAAAAATCCTGTAATCGTCTAAAATCGTCAGACTAAAGTGATATCTACAATAAAACAAAAAATAAGCACTTTTCTCAGAACTCCTCACAGATATTTAAAAATATAAAAAAAATCCAAGTAATGTTTTTAGAACTTTCTTTTAGCCATAAAGTCTCAATTTTAAAGTTACTAACACTAAAATTCAATGTTTACAACTGCAAAACCAGCAAAGGGTTTCAGACGTTGGTGAATTTGAGGTCCAACGACCTTTAGGGGTCTTCTGTACTATAATTTTACTATTTAAAAAATTCTCTATTATCTGGAAATTTCGATTTTTCCGACCCACCTCCGGTCCCAATTAGATCGGATAATTGAGGTTTAACTAAGCAAAGGGACTGTGATCTTTCAATCGCAAACTCCGGTATAGATTTTTTTTAGTTAGACGCACAAATTTCTCTTAAATTTTATTTTAAAACCCGATGCTAACACTGTCCTCATCATTACCACAGGCCACCTTGCTGCCCCCATTATCGTTCATGCTTCTGCAACCACATAGGATTCCCAGATTTCAGCCAGCTGCGACTTTTGAAGCAGCCCAAAAAATCCCGGGGTCATGGCTGCTTTGTGGGGTGGTCTGTTGGCTTGGTGGCCATCTTGAAGCCCCTTACTGACCCAAACATGTACAGCAATACTCTGTACTGGACATCAGCTTAATTAGCGTCACACACAAACTAACCCAGATTTGGGGGGCCTTTTGAAGCCCCCCTTTTTGGGCCCAAACATGACAGCAAACTTTGTACTGGACATCAGCCTTTAATCAATTAATTAAAAAATTTTATTTTTATTATTCCAAAACCAAAGTGGGGTTTAAAATTTATTTTTTTAATTTTACTTTTAAAACTGCGTATATCATTTAATAAAAATTTAAATTTAAAAATTCTCCCATTAGGGATGTTTTTTTTTCTTTTCCCCCCCCCTAAATCTTGGCCAAGTTTATAACCAAAAAAGAAAAAACAAAAAACCAAATGCTTTTTAGGTTTTTTTTTTTTTTTTTATTAACTTTTAAAACTTATAAAAGAGTAAAAATTATTTTTTTCTTTGAATTTTTTTAATGAAAAATTTTTTTTTTGTAAAAAATTTGGGGCAAAATATTAAAAAAATTTAAATTAAAAAATTTTATAACAAGTTACTTTTGTTTTTCTTTTTTTTTAGTAAAACTTAGTTTGTATTTGTTCCCAAAGATTGTTATTTTGTAAAAACGGCCGGTTAAAAAAAATCACCTTTAAAAAAAAAGAGGAAAAAACCCCTCCAAAGGGGGGAAAGGGGTTTTTGGCACAAAAAAGGGGGGGAAAATTTTAAAATCAGACTGAGTTAAAAACCCCTCGTTTTTTTTTAAGAGTGTTTGTATTCTTTTGATTACAGATTTTTTTGCGGGTTGTTAAAACCCTTTTTAAATTTCATATACTTTTGCATGTTTCCCCTACAGGGGTTTTCCAAAAAATTTTCCCCAAAATCGGGTGTGCAGGTCTGTTTTGGGCGAAAGTGATAAAATTTGAATACAACTTTCGACAGCCTCTCGTTTTTTTCAAAAAAAAAATTAGTTCAAAAAATTTTAAAAATTTTTGGGTTCAGCCCCCTTGGGTTTGACATTTTCGGTCTTTTTTCGATCCACTGGGGAAAAACAAAGCTAAAAAGGGAAAAATTTTGGAAAACCCCCGGATCCATTGAATTTCTGTAAAATTGTTTTTGAAACTGCGCGCCACCCATGGGGAAAAATTTTTAAAAAAATTTTTTTTTGTAATAAATCAAAAAGCGCATGTCTGAATGTCTGTTCTAAATTTTTTTACTTTTGCCCAATACAGCATCCCCAGCCTCGGGTTTGGGGGCTTTTTTTGGGGGCCCCCTGTTTTTTTTGGAAAGGGTTTTTTGAAAAATAATTTTCTTTTATAAAAAAAATCTTTTAAATTGGCGAAAGGGGACCGGTGTTTTAGAGAAAAATGGTGAAAGATCAAAGGGGTTTTTTTTTTAAAATTTTTAAATTTTTCCCCTTTATTTAAAATCCCCCAAGAGAAAAGGGGGGAAAAATCGGGGTTTAGGACTCACGGCCCCTTTTTTTTTAGTGGATCTTTTTCCCGTTGAATCTCCCCCAAAAGAATTTACCCCCCCTTTTTTTTTCGGGTTTGGGGTTTAAAAAAATAAAAATTAAAATTTTTTACAAATTTGGGGGAAAATTTTGGGGACAGTAGTATTTGGTTTTTGTTCGGACTTACAGGCCCCGGGATAAAGAAAGTACCGTGTGCAAAAATTTCCTTTTTCCCCAAAAAGGGGAGCCCAAAAAAAAAAAGTTTAAAAAAATTTAAAAAATTTTCTCAAATCGCCACAAAAATTTTTTTCATTGATCCTTATACCCCCTCCCCTTTTAACGATATTTAAAAAAAAATTTAAAAAAAAATCTTGAACCACCCTAAAAATTGTCACTTGGGGGAAAGTCTCAAAAGGGTTAGCATCACCCTCATGGTGGGGAAAGGGCGTTGAAGACTTTTTCACATTGTGATGTCGTGGGAAATCGTGTTTGTCCCCAAAAAATTCTTTTCTCGATTTTCCTGTGTTTTTGTAAATCGTCACTACGCAAAATGGAGGGAGCATTTTTCGTTTTGGGCTCACCAAAACAAAAGAATACACTCTTAAAAAAAAAAAAAGTAAATCTTTTTCCATAGGGGGGGGGTTTTTTTTGGGACCGGCAGGAGTGGGGAAAAACTCACTGGTTAAAACCGCTCGTTTTTTAAAAAGGGAGGACGTAATTTTTTCCTTTTATTTTTTTTACCCACCCGCAAAAAGAGTGAAAACCCTCCATAGGGGAAATGCATTTTTGGCACGGAAAGGGGGGAAAATTTAAACCCGGGGGTTTATTAAAAAACCCCCCGTTTTTTTTAAAAGTGTAAAGCCTATCAGTTTTTTAAAAAACTTTAGCCCTTTCAAAGTTGGCGTGCACTCGCTAAAATTTTATCCAACTTTTTCAAAAAAATTTAAGTTTTTTTTGGGGGGCTTAACATTTTGATGATATTAAAAATTGGGGGGTTTTTATTAAAAAATTTTTAAAATTAATTTTTTTTTTACTTTTTTTAAAACCTACCCCGTCCCTCTCTGCCATCATTTTACGACACCTAAAAAATAAAATTTGTGTAAAAAACCCAAAATTTAAATTAACCCGTTAAAAGGTTTTGTAATTTTGGGAAAAGTTTTTTTAAAAATTTAAAACCCTTTTTGGGTGGTATTCTCCTTTTCTAAGGGGGGCAGAAAGGCGACTTTTATTCCTGGGGTTTTTTTTAAATGTTTTTTAAAGCCGTGCCGTTTTCAAATTTTAAAAACCCCCTACTCCAACAGATTTTGGGAAGGATTTTAAAATCTTTTGTTTAAATAAAACCATATTTTTTTTCCCCCCCGGGATCTGCATACATAGAAAAAAATTGGGGTTTTTCCTTTTTCTATATGGTAAAATTTCCTTTTTTTTTTTGGGGGGGGGTAAAGATAAACGGGGGGTCAAAAGAAAACCCCGGGCCCCTTTTTAGTCTAAATTTAGTTTTATTTGGGGGGGAAAAAGTCACAATACTTGGAGGGTGGGGACCCGTGGTTAACGCGGGCCCAGCATGCAAAAAGGGGGCCCGGGTTGGGGGCCCGGGGCCCCCAAAAAAACTGCGCCCAAAAAAAGGGGGCCCCGGGGGGGCCCAAAAAGGGCCCCGAATAATACCCCGTTAGAGGGGGTGCACGTTAAAAAACCTCCAAAATCCCCAACCCGGACGTGTGCCCTTAAAGGTTTTTTCGGGGGCCAAAAAGGGTCGGCTCGTCATTTACTGTGGGTTCCCAAAACGACGCCCGTCGCCAAAAGCCCCGTTAGCCTAGTGCGACGATAACTCCAAAAAAAAAATAAAAAAATGACTTGGAATCCCTGAAGACAAAAGCATCTTTTTGGGTTTTGTAGGTCATTTTTTTTTTCTACAGGGGGGGACAGAGCATTTTTTTATAGTTTTTTTTTGTAAAGGGCGGATTTCTCTTTTAAACATTGGGAAAAAAACCCAAAATTTTCCCTCGGGCCATTTCTTTTTTTAGCCCACTTTTTTTTTTTTAATTTTAAAAAATTAAAAAAATGAAAAGTAGGTTTGGGGGTGCGGTCCCATGTCCGTCTTTCCGTCTGTCCCTCCGTACCCCCCTTCCAAAATCGGTTCTAATCATCGGATCTTAAAAATTCTTTTTTTGTTAGAAAGCTATAACCTCAGATACCCAACTTTCATATTTTTTTGTCCGTCTGTCTGTACGTCCGGACGGACATAAATCTACTATCTGTCGGCGAATTTCCCATTGAATTAGCATTGAAATTCAATTTTGAGTCATTTAAATCACTGTAGTATTGAAATGCGGTTGATGTCCATCTGTCTGTCTGTCCATGTGTCTGTCTGTTCGTATGTCTGTCTGTTCGTATGTCTGTCCGTCTGTCTGTCCGCCTGTCTGTCCGTTTGTCTGTCTGTCTGTACCCCCCTTCCAAAATCGGTTCTAATCATCGGATCTTAAAAATTCTTTTTTGTTAGAAAGCTATGACCTCAGATACCCAACTTTCATACTTTTTGTCCGTCTGTCTGTACGTCCGGACGGACATAAATCTACTATCTGTCGGCAAATTTCCCATTGAATTAGCATTGAAATTCAATTTTGAGTCATTTAAATCACTGTAGGTATTGAAATGCGGTTGATGTCCATCTGTCTGTCTGTTCGTATGTTTGTCTGTTCGTATGTCTGTCCGTCTGTCTGTCCGCCTGTCTGTCCGTTTGTCTGTCTGTCTGTACCCCCCTTCCAAAATCGGTTCTAATCATCGGATCTTAAAAATTCTTTTTTTGTTAGAAAGCTATGACCTCAGATACCCAACTTTCATACTTTTTGTCCGTCTGTCTGTACGTCCGGACGGACCTAAATCTACTATCTGTCGGCGAATTTCCCATTGAATTAGCATTGAAATTCAATTTTGAGTCATTTAAATCACTGTTGCCAAATCAACAATGGCATGAGAAACTTTATTTAAACATATTTGAAGCAAAATAATATTTTCATGAATCAGTTTGGAATGACGTCATAAAATGTAGAACAATTTGATTCTTTGATTATTCATTAATTATCTACCAAGAAAGCGGCAAGGCATACTTTTGCATGCAATTATGCTTAGTTTTAATTTACATTTCTTGTTTTTTAATGCAGTTCGGAGTAGTTTCATTACTTTTGTTATTAATAAATATTTATTCTTCGAACTACAAATAAATCACGAGCAGATGATAAATAATATTTAGTTAATTTGCGAACGAATATTAAGGAAAATAGTTGATTTTGGCTTTTAGAAGTTTTAATTATAGCTGGGTGCTGTGTTTCGATTTTTTTTTTCTAATGTGTATAAATCTAGTGTAGAAACGGCTGTTGATGATATTTTCTTTAGGAACCTAGTTTTTTTCCCGATTAGAACTTCAGTAAGTATTTAAGTAACAGGAAAGTAGGCTATTTTAGTTCTTTATGAACTTCTTGTTTCTAATGTGTATAAATCTAGTGTAGAAACGGCTGTTGATGATATTTACTTTAGGAACCTAGTTTTTTTCCCCCACGATTATAACTTCAGTAAGTATTTAAGTAACAGGAAAGTAGGCTATTTTAGTTCTTTATGAACTTCTTGTTAATATACTTATACTTTGTAAAAAAAACCCGGCATAATTGTATTGATGCTTATTGTATTTTATTGTAGTATTACTTAGCATTAATGTACTTACCAGGAAGAGATCGCGAATGAAACATCGTGCTTTTTCGTATTCACTTGTAATATTATCTGCATCTAAAATATATAGTTACATTACAGCTTTTAGATACGAAATGTTAATAAGTTTTAAAAACAATATTTTGTTGTTATATTTTTTTAAAAAAAAATTGGTTACCATTTGACGTATATTCTAAGTAGGCTGGAAAATGATCGGATAACTTGGCTCCCATTTCAATCTTTTCTTTCAACTTGTCTTGCTTGTTTAGAAACAGGATGAAGCCAGAATCTTTTAGAAAACTTTAAATAAAGTGTGCAATTTGTTGAAGAGGTATGCTATCAATATCATATTTAAAAACAAACATGACATGCGTTACGTTATTATACAGAGTGAGCCATAAATATATAAGGACACTGGCTTAATGTTATTTAGTATTGGATGAGTATCATTCTTTTTGGATCACCTTGTTCAAAACACGATCGGCGGCGATATCGAGCATTTACGGAACAAAACAGCTAACGATCGCAATTTAAAAATAAATTTTTTTGTAAAAATATGCATTATTTTTTAACATTATAGTTTACTAGCCTTATAACCCAACGTTATGCGTGAGTACCCTAAAAAACGGTGACTTGTACATTAAGTAAACTTTATTTTATGAGAATTGACCCCCCCCACACTGGTCAGCAAATAATCAAGATATTATAACCCTCTCTTACTGATGTCCAAATTATTTTTTTAAAAACTGGATGAAAACGTATAATGACCAGAGCTAGAATAGTTATCTCCACTCCAGTCATAGGATACTATATCAAATATCTCTCAATCCTCTGCAACATATCTCACAACTATTAACTCCCGGGCTTTCTTAGACAAAGTATATGTACAGCTGTGGACAAAAAAAAGTAAACACTAGGATTATTTCGGACGTTAGTCATTCTATGGAATCGGACCTTTTTGACTTTGTGAACAAATAACATTTCGAGTTAAATTCATGACACAAAATTTGCATAAGGGGCCGTCTTCATATTAAAAAATGTTACCAACTTGAATAGAAACACCCCTTTTTGAGTACATATTTCAAATTTATGACATATTTTAACACGAAATACCAAGTTTTGTTAGTTTTTGAGCATTATTAGTGGAGTTAGAGACGTGGAAAGTTTAGGGGCCGTAATGTTAAATGAGTTGCACATAAAAAACTATCCCACTCTATAAATAATGAAGATAATGAAACGAATTTTTTACTGAATAATAATTATAACAACCCAAACAAAATGCATACACTATTTGGGTATTTAAAACAAATTTTATATTTTTAAATAATTATTATATTAATTTTTAAAAAAATTATGAATAGAAACCCCTTAATATTTTTACAGAAATGAATTTAAGACATGAAGTTTAAGCGAAATCCCAATTTTTAAAAATTTTTATCTATAATTTGCTGAGTAAATCACAAAATACTTTTTAATTACCCTTTAGGGGACTGTATATAAGATTACAGCATGTGAACTTGATAAACAAATACGGCCTTGCGAAGGAAGAAAACATTGAACCAACGACCTTGAAAATTCTGATGTATCACACAACAGGCGCCTTTAAGGTTAATTAATGATAGTTCTTTTGGTTTTGGCTTAAATAACGTCCCACTAGAGCTACACGAGGGCTATTAAATATTGATATATATATACAACTGCCGAAGTGCCGGAAAAGCTCTGAGTGAACATAAGTTAAATCTGTATTTGGAATAAGCAACGTTAACCAAAGTATTTATTATATTTTAAGCAAAATATAAACTATCGAATTATAAGCTTAATCTCTATCACTTTCATAGTCATCTCTCGAATAGCTACGTTTAAATTGATTACTTTTTAATAGTAGTAGGCCTCCTAATATTATTATTCGCTTTTATTTATTATTTTTACTCTTTACTCGTAAATATTGTTTAAAATATTTGTTCATCTAGCTCTGCTTTATTCATCTTTTATTTAAACTGCGATGCGCGGTATTTTTAAGAAAAATCTACTGGACAACTTTTAGGAAATTCAATCTAAGTTTTACGAAATTAAATATTAAAATTTTTCGTTTTGTATTTACATTAGATTTTTGCTTCAGGCAAATCATATACACACATGAACTAATGTATTTGAGCCTGTATCCGAAAAAAAAAGATATTCTATTCATCTTTTAAAATGTTTTTATTAAATTTCAATGCATGCATCTCCATTTTTTTCTTTTTTCTAATGAGGCTGCAATAGGCGGTCAAGCCTTTGCAGACTCGGCATGTTCCACAGAACTGAGAGCCATTTTTTAAAATAATATTTTTTCAGTGTCTTGTGTGTTAAAGTCAATTTATTTCGTATTTTTAAACAAATGTTTATAATTTTTATTTATTTTTTAGTAAGTAAGTATATTAGTTATTTAACGTCACATAGGATTGCTTAAAAATGAGAACTCGCAATAAATTTAATATTTTCTAAATAGCGCGTGTATGCGCACGCGCTATTTTTCTTTTTTTTTTAAATCACTTATATATTTTTAAACTTCATCACCAAACATTTTTAATGGAGGATTATGGTAAGAATCTTTGTAATTAACCCAACTTTAAGAGGCGAACTCTTGAATATAATTATACAGATGCAATGCTTTTTTTAAAAATAATAATCAACTATGGTAAGTGCTCAGAATATTTTTAAAACAACTATAGGCTTGTGTTGCATTTCCATGCTTTATTTTTTTTTTTAATTACAAAATGAAATTTTTTACTTTACAGTAACAAACTATTTTTCGGATTTCAAACTATTATCGTCGACTCGTCTATTTTGAACGCGCTGAAAGTGTTTAAAAATATTCCATCGTCATGAAAATATTATAAAATACTATGCAGTTAGATATAAAAATCTTTAATCCAATTCATAAAATAAAATATGCTAATAACTAGTAAAATAATTGAAAAATACGTACCAATAATAATTTATTTACTTTTTTTAAGATAATTTATAGTTTATTCTGCCATTCTAATTCAAAAATTCAAATTAATATTTTTATTTTTTATTAGAATTAAACTAAGTTTGAATTTTTAATAAATTATGGATCAGAAAACATACTTAAAAAAAACTAAATCACACGTCCGTCTCTCTCAAATATGTAAACTAAAACTTAACTATAACTCGCCAACGAATGATTAATGTTCAATAATAAATAATAAAAAAAATTAAAAATTGTATCTTTATAAACAAGTTTACCTACAAAACATATAACTAAACTTAAAACATATCGTGGCTCTCATAAAAAATATTGTTGTCTCGTTACTCAATGGCGCCCAGTATAGAAATCCTTGACATACACAAAAAATTTAAACTTTAATAAATAACTTAAAATGTTAACTATACAGTTGAAATAAACTAGCAAAAAGGGGAAAAAATTCGACTTCATCACCATTAACTTTTGATCCCTTGCAGGGCTCCTCAACATATTCTCCTTATATTTCAGTATTTCGCTTTTCCCCTCGGACGAACCTATAGACTAATCTTATCAAGACTACGCTTGTTATTTTAGAGATGGTCCCCCAAAGGACATCAAGTGATTCGATTAAATAACTGATCAAATATTCATCCAAATGTAACAAAAACTTAGATTTAGGGGTTTTCGAGGGTGCTTAACATTTCTAAGCTATTAAAATTGGGTGTTGCTATTGGAAATTTTAAAGTTCGTAACATTTTTAATATGAAGACGGCCCCTTATGCAAATTTTGTGTCATGCAATTAACTCTGAATGTTATTTATTCACAAAGTCAAAAAGGTCCGATTCCTTATGATGACTAACAGCCGAAATAATCTTAGTGTTTACTTTTTTTTGTCCACAGCTGTACCTTCCCTGTACACATTAGTCTATATATACTCAGTTACTATCAGAGCCCTTTTCGGAAAATTTTGCATATGATCACCCGTTCTGATAGTGCCAGTTGGTTGATGTGTCATATTTTTCTGCTATTTTATCAGCTTCCTTATAATATCAATCAAATTAATCGTATTAGGCCAATGTCTAAGTTAAATTCAAGCTAAAACCTAAGGAAGGCCTCAAAATTTACTGGCATTTTGGAGTTCCAATGCATTTTTCATATAAGAAACTAAAATTTATTAATGGACCGCTTATGGAAATTATCATAGTAATTATCACGCTCAGGGCCGGATATAAAGATTTGCCGCCTGTAGGTACGATATGCCGCCCCAGTCACAATATTCTTCCATTTCGGGGAAAGGTAGTTGGTTAGTTGCAAAATAGGATGGTATGTGCTGTTTAAAATAGATACACATATTAGAATCATCTATGTACCTTTACACACTAAATCGAAAGCAAAATAGGCGAATTTTTTAAAACTGTTCTACCATTTTCTTTCAACTTCGAAATCCGGGAGGAGGGGTGCACTTGCTCTTGCAGCGACCATGTTTGCTACGAAATATTAGTACTATATATACGTTTATGGTTTACGCATTAATGTAAATTATTTGTTTTCTTTCTTAAAAATATTCGTATATTTATAATAATTTTTTTTATGTCGAATGTCGGCTTTAATGGGTCGTAAAATTTGCCGCCTCAAAAAATTCGACGATCTAGGCTACAGCCTACTTAGCCTATTTAGAAATCCGGCTCTGCTCACAAATATTATCTCCCGGGCTTTCTTACACTCTTAAAACAAACGAGCGGTTTTAACTCAGTCTGAGTTAATTTCCACTCCTTTCCGTGCCGAAAATGCACTTCTCCTATAGGATTGAACTTTACTCTTTTTCGGAGTGGGTAAAAGAAATAAAAGAAAACAATCTGCGTCCTACACTCTTAAAACGAGCGGTGTTAACTCAGTCTGAGTTAATTTTCACTCCTTTCCGGTGCCGAAAATGCACTTCTCCTATAGGAGTGAATTTCACTCTTTTGTTTTAGGAGTATAGACATCGTATATGTACCTTCCACATTAGTCTATATACTATCAGTTACTATCAGAGCCCTTTTCGGAAAAATTTGCATATGATCACCCGTTATGATAGTGCCAGTTGGTTGATGTGTCATATTTTTCTGCTATTTTATCAGCTTCCTTATAATATCGATCAAATTAATCATATTAGGCCAATGTCTAAGTTAAATTCAAGCTAAAACAAAAGAAATGCCTCAAAATTTTCAAAAATTTAGGAGATCCAAAGCATTTTT
>JAFNEN010001849.1:0-22434 GCA_019343175.1 Oedothorax gibbosus
TTTGAAAACTAAGAAGCTGTTGTTTTAACCCATTCTATTTACCAGTTATTGGTAGGCATAAAATGAAATCCCAATTTATTATATTCATTAGCATCCCCTTTAGTACCTAATAGTCCGAGGATACAAATGAACTTAAGGCTGGAGTGAAGAGTGTGAGAACCAAGTTCTTTATGCTGATGGCATCAAGAACTTCATGTTTTACCTATAAATACAGCCTTCGGTTCTGATATCCCATAAATGATTTGTGCAGTTAAAAATCCTAGGGGAAAAAATCTCTCTAGAGAGATTTTGCATGTTAAATCTTACATATATATTAGCATATTACATCCAAACATATTGCCCTAGACAATGTTAAGTTCCTGCTCATACAGGTGACATATGCTTACATAATTTGATCATGGTCAATATATTGTGGCATACCCGCACAAAAGCCTATTGCACATTAAAATAGTATTTTCAACTATTTTCTCTTTGACTACCCTTACAAAGTTAACTGAAAAAAAAGTGCATAATACATGAAGAGCTCAAGTGCAAAACAAGATAAATCACTTTTTGGAAAAAATTGTGTTGGTTAGCTTTTCATACAGGTATTGTAGGAAGGGATCCACCAACATTTTGATTTGCACAAAAAAGTTTTCACTATTTGTCAAAAGTCACTTTTTTTTGTACAAATTAAAATGTTGGTGGATCCCTTCCTACAATACCTGTATGAAAAGCTAACCAACTCAATTTTTTCCAAAAAGTGATTTAACTTGTTTTGCACTTGAGCTCTTCACATATGAATGTTCAATTTTTTGTTGTAGAATAATGCTAAAAATTATAAGTATTTTAATCAGTAGTATAAGTGGGAAAAAAAAGTTGGGGGGATGCCTTCAATTAGGATGCCATGCCCCATCCCCCCTAAAAAATGTGCTAATTTTTATTGTATTCTTTTCTCTACACTACTTCTCACTTTCTCTACACCACTTTTCTTTTCACTACTTTTCTAATTGTACTCTACAAATCAGTTTTTTACTTGAAAGTAAAAGATATAAAAATAAAACAAAGTACTATTCAATATTGTTATACAACTAAATAGTTTTTTTAATTGCAACTTCTAATTATACAAATCTATTTAGAAATTACAGGATATTTGTTTCTTACAATAATCTTCTATAGTAAAAAATTATATATGCAAAATAAACCTAAGACATGTAATACTGAAAGGAATGTAAAATCCAAAATGTAAGGGTTTCTTTTTAGATGGTTACAAATCTTCCGCAATGTCCTGCAGCATATTGGAATTGTTTTTATCTTGCTTGTTACAGCTTTTGAGCCACTTGATTAAACATGTAGTGCAATAATGCCTATCTATGACTAAATAAGTACTGATAAAAATACAACAGTGTAATTGCTATTTTATTGGGTTTTTATTATATACAGTCAGAAATATACAAAATTCTCTAAGAACATGTTTAAAACAGGTTCATTTTATTGAAAACTATATTTGTAGGAACAGGCTATTGTACCAATTGCAACAACTGTTGAAGTTTCTTCAGAGAAGGAAAATGAAGAAATTAAAAAAATGGTCATAATGAGAAAATGAACAAACTTCTCACTGAAACACATGCCAAAACAGAAGGTGGGTAATTTAAGACTATTGTCTTAGTGCAAAATTATTTACAAAATATGCATATTTAAACATTGTTATCATATTACCTAAATGTTAAATTTATATTCAACAGATTGGAAGAAAATCCTAAATCGGCTATGTAAAGTCAAAACAGAAGGACAACGTTCATCAATGCTCAACAGAATAGCAGCCGATGTTTCCTTGCGGCGGAGAGCTGGTGCGGCGATCAAGGTGCAGCCAACATCCATTGCCCGGAAAACCGCAGGAATGACAAGGGGAAGCAAGCGTCTTCCTGCTGGTCGACCAGCAAATTCTGTACATCCAACTAAAAAAAGGAAACATTGTCTTTCTGATAATATAAAAAAAAATTGCCAAATGCCAAAAAACATTAGTCAAAATAATTTTAATTGCTAATGCTTAAAAATTTAAATTCAGATAATTATTTGTTTGTTATTTTTTCTCCTTTGATCATAATTAATTCTTAATATTTTTGTATGTCACGAAGTGTGCCAACTTCAGTCAATTGGCTTGTTTTAGGTTATGTATTTCTTTCTTAAAAGGCAATGATTCACCAATCAAAGCTCGAGAAAGAATTTATTATCATTTTGGTAAGAATGTATTTTGTATTATTGCTTTTTTCAGAAGATAGTTTCTTTATAAAATGAGAATTAACGTTACAAACGATATTGATAATGGGAAATATTTTACTTGAGCCAAAATATTACTACTAAGTATTTATTTTGTTTTTAATTCTTGTATAAAGAAAGTCTGTTGTTGCCAATTATGATTTTACCTTTGTTTTTATATGTCTGATATGTCAACGGCTACCAACATTAAGTTGGGATTTGTAACCATCTCCCATTGTATCTCTCCCTGTTTAGTGACTGATTGTAGATTGAGGTTTTGTAACATTATCCAAACAATTATGAACCAAATGAGTTAACAACTCAAACAAAAGAACGACAAAATGATATGATGTTAAAGTTCCTACTGTATAATACCAAAGCATTGTTTACAAATTTATCTAAGTTTTTCAATTATAATATATTTTTTGACTAAAAATTTTTTTGAAAAAGCAAGAATACAAAACTTACTACGAAAAAAATTTTAAGTTCAAATTGAACTAAGTTTTATCAGATGTAAGCTTCAATGGTATGTGCTGCTGAAGGCAAATTCTGGTTCAAAAAATGTCAACTACTCACTGAAATACATTAGTTCAGGTCACAACACATCAAAATGTGTTATTTTAATAAGCAATCTAAAGAGGAAGCATAAGATAAATTTTGTCAAGCCTCCTGTTCTTGTAAAGGTTGCCAGCAGTATGTCTTGTGACAACGGCACAAAACAATTTGTCTACAAGTGTTGATTGGAATTAATTTTTATATCATTACATCATTTTATTTAAAATTTATTGATGCATAAATATTTATTGAATAATTATTTACTTGTTCCTGTATTTGTTTACATGTTATTGGAAAAGTTATTGCAAGAAAAGGATCTGATTATATTTTTTAACATGTTATCATTTTTATACTACATGCAATGGGGAAATGGACTGTTTATAAATATGTAAATGATTTTTTTTATATTTTAATTGAAATGCATACAACATCCTGTATAATAAAATGCTCCCTGTTTTAGATAAAATTACACTTTGTTTGTAAATTTTAATTTTATGATTGTTTTATTATGAGTTTCAAAAGAAAAATATTCATCACACTGAATTCCTTTCAATAGTGAAACAAATCCACCTAAATTACATTTCAAAAGTGAAATCAACCTTACTCAGGCATATATACAGGTATATATTACAATTGTAAATTGACTTTTTAACAAAATTACGAAGTTTGGCATTATCATAATTTATTTTCTGGAAATAATTTAAGTTTTGTAACATGGTAATGTTATTTAACTCTCTAACTTTGCAATACTGTTGTTGACAATGCGGGATTTATAATTTGAAAATCATAGTAACATATTTTCAACTACATGCTAATATTCCCTTATAAATCAAAAAGGCACTAGAGTTATTAGAATATGTTAGACAAATAAGTTGAATTGAGAACAGAATCCTCAATCCATTTAATATGAATAAACTCGCATAACTTATTTTATTTCCACAACAATTGCAGTTTAATAAATTCGATTATCCATTTAAAAGCTTAAATGGGTAGGGCCGAATTATTTTTTAAACAACTAAGCAACACAAACCAGTTGATTACCAGCCTGAAATTACAAAATTGTAAAAAAGACAATACTGAGATGAATGAAATTATTAGCATTATTGATTCTTTAACAGTGTACTACATCGATGTTCATAGTATCTGGGCACCGTTAACAGTTACTAGAAATAATGGATTAGTGTACATGGTGGCTAGAATAAGTTATCTATCGCTTTTAAAAACTTGCCACATTTCATATTTTGCCACCCCCCATAAGCGACTAGGATTTTACTCAAAAGTCTGTGCCGATGAACGACACCAAGCAAAGTTGCACACTTGATCAAAATAACAAATTTACCTGGTCAAGTGACTCATATTTCAAACCACAGTGTTGTAACAGCAAAGTTTGCCTAAAAATCAATAATGTATCATAAAAAACCTACATTACAAACTTAAAGGAAGTTCTAATAATATATTAGTTTTTGAAAATAAATATAAATAAGGAGAGCATTGGTTATCAACAAGCATAACATGAATATTAAATGTGTCAAATTACATAAAATGGCTTTACAATCAATCTAATAACAAAATTAAAAAACATTTTCTACTATATTCGTACTTTAGCAATGCCAAAAAGGGTACAGCTATGATAAAAAGACCGGACACGGTCTGTTTATTGTCAACTTTTGGCGAGTTTGAACATTTAACGTAGGGTTGCTAAACTTATCGAGTTGTATAAAATGTGAAATGTTTACCACATTTGGATACTTTGTTTTGCAAAGTAGCGAAAATCGCCAAATCGAGACAGCCATTATATTCTAGTTATTCCCCAAAAAAGGCTCTTTTTTTTAAAAGCAATTTTGACATGCATGTTGCAAAAAAAAAATGCAAATATATCACATTTAAGGGTGGTTAACGCTAAATAAATTTTAACGATAGAATTTACGACAGAACTTAAAAGCTTTCTAATCCTCGACACTTTAATAGAAAAAGTACAGCTACAACTTTAGACTACGTCGCACGCTGAAGGAAACCAAAACATAAACAGTCGTAACGACGTATTATTTTGATTATGAATATGTGCAAGAGATAATAATATCCAAAATATGCTATATATGTTCGTGCTAAAACAAAATTCATCAACTAACATTCTCATATCACATTTAGATTTTATTACATAAAGACAAAATCACTTATATACTTACTGAAGAGACATTTTGAAGCTTCATCGGATCACCGCCAGCGAGAACGTAAACAAGTAGGCGGGCGTAGCTGCATTACGTCATTCGGCTACGTCACTCGGAGGAGCGGCCTCTCCGTAAAATTGGGTAGAGTATGTAAATACGCACCCAGTTGGTAAAGACTTTCGTCTTGCATGCGGTAGGTCCCAGGTTCAGGTCTGGGCATCTCCAAAATAATTGCCGACCTATAAACGGCTCGTGCAGCCTAAAGATTTCCGACGAATAATACCCGTGTAGAGGAAGGGCACTTTAAATATCCTCCCAATTCCCAACGCTGCGTACGATGTCATCCTTAAAAGTTGCATTGGGTACCTCCTCACATGTCGGCTCATAACATGACTGTGGTTCTAAATTACGACTCCCGTTTCCAATAGCCCTCGTGTGTAGCTTTAATGCGACGATAATTCAAACTAACCCTAACCCATTCAACTGGATGGGAATAGCTACCCTGCGTTAAATTTTCAACTTCGCCAAAAGTCGCCAATGCCAAAATTCAATCGGCTGTCAGCCGTTACGCCATCTTAACACCAGAAAACAAAACAGACATTCATCCTCTTGTATGGTTAGAAAAATTAAGTACAAATTCCTTATTTATGCCGAATATATTCCTCCATATCTTCGTTTGTTAAAATTTGTAAACATCAATTAAATTAAATTCAAAAAACATAATTAAATTCTAGTTGAGGAAATCTGACCCACCATAAAAAAATCAAAAGATTTAAAATCAACAAATAAAATAAAATACTGATATTCAAATAACAATCCAGAAAATTAAACCCACGTGCTCTTTTCTTCTTTTTTTAATTTTGGTTCATGCTGAACGCGCTGAAATTTCTTTAAATTGAAATAAAAATATAAATTCTAATCTTACAATGCTATTCCTATGGGAAATCGGCTCATTTTTTGCCTCCTACACCCATTTGGGTTCGAATAAAAAGTATCCTATATCCTATTCCTGGTTCGAAGCTACCTCCCAACCAATTTTCAGCCAAATCATTTAAGCCGTTCTTGAGTTATAAATAGTGTAACTAACACGACTTTCTTTTATATATATAGATAAGAAATAATTTTATTTATTAAGGTTTCTATATAAATTTATTGATTGCAATAATAATATTTGTAATTTAAGTTAAATAGTTAGTGACATCATACAATTGGCTTGTCTCTTGTGACATAGTTCCCACAAGGCCTGCCCTTCCGCGAAAATGCTCCGATTGGTACTTTATTCCCATATGACATTGGTTCACCAATCAGAGCTGGAGAAAGAATTAAAATTAATTTCGTATTTTAATTGCCACTCAAGACCTGAACATACCCATTTCTCCTTGAACATTTACTTTAAAAAAAATTAAATGTATCAGTTGTAGTGTGGCACCTTTAACGCTTATAATTTAACAGTTTGACATAGTGCTAATTTAAAAAAAAAAATTGCATTAAATAATTATTAGTTATACAAAATTTTATTTGAGCTTGACAAATTTGATAGAAATTACAATATTTGTACTAAAGAAATTTCATTGTTTTGATTTAAACAAATAAAAAAATTGATAAATAATTTAAAATATAATAACTTAGCTTTAATACTCTAAACATTATTTTCAATGTTATTTGTCCTTAGATGATGATGAGGGCACAGAAGAGGACACCTTACAGTTTGATCTTAAGTCAAGTGCACACGTACTGGCGCTTCAAAAAGTGACTTTCTTCCTGATTCAAAGGCCTTCAACCATTCTAAAGGTAACCTCTAGCCCTCTAGGTTATTTCTTGTTTATGGGTCGTAAGTTATAGACACGATAATTTAAAAAAAATCTAGTTGCAAAATTCGAATTCTCTAAAGTATAACTAAGATATAGGGTCCTGTCCCTTCATTGATGATTTCATCCAATGGGATTTATCTATCAAAATTCGCTAATGAACGTACTGGATCCTATATCTTAGTTTTACTTTGGAGAATAGGAGTTTTGTAACTAGACTCTTTAGATTGTTTAAGATATAAGATAATTTTTTTTTTTTACATATGTATTTGTTTAGTTAATGTAAAAAGATAACTGTTTACATAAATAAGAACTGTTAAGTTAGAGAATGAAAATGATAACATAACAGTTTAAACGAGAAGACTATAACTAAATTGAACTTATGATGAATAATTTGAAATCATTACTTAACTATTGTGAAATCACTATTTTAGATTGAGATTTTATTTAAATAAGTTATATGAAATAAAATAATCCATATGTGTGTGGTTTTTATTTTATCAAATTTTTTAGTTACTAAATCACTTACTTTATTCTAGTTTATTCATCAGATTTAAAGTTTGTGCCAATTGGAAATCAGAAACAAATGGTAATTTGTTTGTTTTTTTTAAATAATTTTATATTTTTGTTATTGTCTGAGAAAGTTTACTGAATCGGGAATTCTTATTTTAAAAATTTAATGGAGGATCAGTGGTGGATCCAGAAATTCGCCCTGGGGGGGGGGGGGGAGACACAACAGTCGTGGTGGAGCGAAACTAGATAATTTCTGGGGGGGGGGGGGGTCAATTTTTAAATATTACTTTTAATTAATTTTTGTACTAGAATTGTTTCTAATTAAAATATTTTTAATTGAATTTACTTTTAATTAAAATTATTTCTAATTAAAAATATTTTTAGATGAAATTATATTTAATTAGAATTATTTTTAACTTAATTTTTTTTTATTAAAAATATCTTTATTTAAATTTTTTTTATTATTTTTCAATTTAATACTCCATAGTAAATACAGATTTTTACAATTAATTTTTTTTTTACTAATTACTATTTATAAACTAACATTAGTTTTTATTTTACATAACTAAAGTTTGTATTGTTAAACCGATAATTAATGCTTTATTTTTTAAATAAAAATTAAGTGCAATAAATAGGAAAAAATCAATTGGAATGTTTCACATGATGTAACGCTCTTGTTATCATTTTTCTGCATACTGCGAGGATATCATTGGTTGCTTCAGTTGACATCCACAACGTGAAACAACCCCATTATAGAATGTTTTTATTTAAAATTTAACTACAAAATAATTAAATAAATTACCTTATTTGCTGTACAGAAATTAAACGATTAGCTCCGGAATATTAAATTTAACATTTATTTAATTTGTAAAAATTTTAAATAATAAAAATGTACTAAATACAAACTAATTGCACAAAAATTAGTTCTTAAAAAATTAAGTGTTATAATAACACTCAGGTTTGGAACAAGTATTAACAAAATATTTCATAAAAGTAAAAAAAAAGTTAATTCACGCAAATTTTCGAAGATTTGATGTAGCTAACATACAGGCATGAGAATTTTCGGCTTTTTGACAGAGTTCCGCTTTTTCCTTATTTTTGGACATTTTCCGATTTTTTGACGTTTTCTGTTTTTTTTCTCTAAATTTTTGTTTTTGTTCGAAATATGGAAACTGAATCGTAAAATTTTGATCGCCCTCAACTAGTGCGAAAATACGTCTTTAATGTCATTTATTGTCACGGTAAATCTTCTCCACGCTTAAATGTTCTTATCAGCTTGGTGTTTCGGTCTCCGAGTAAAGGAGTATAGAAGTTAGCTAATGCGAGGGTTATGCCTTCAATCTAAAGTCAAATCTGTACATTTAGTACGCTTTCAACTGAGCCATCCACATCGGCATATGCTTCCAATGTAAGCCAATATATTTTATAGGAAAAATAACAGAAAACTTTCTAACCCATTATTTTTATAATGTAGTTATAGTTCAAGACAGATCGTTCAACCAAACTTCAACACATCGTAATATTTGCTAGTTCGCGGCGAAATCGATGGTTCGTACCCTCCTTGAAAAGTGCTTGAATTAAAAAAGTTCATTTTCAAATCCTTAAAAGCGCTTTAAGGGGGGGGGGGGGGGGGGAGGGAAGCGTAATATTGATTGCAAAATCGCATTAGAGCAGAAAACTTTATGAACGTTTTTTCCCCGAAGCATGTGATAACTCTGCATCATCTTAACCTGCGTTACGTGATACCATGATACTTTTCTAACTCCATATTTTTATAAACATAGTTTTTAATAAATACTGCAGCAGAGGCCGAGAATTTTCGGACAAAATAGCGTCTTAAAAAAGGGATTAGGCTCATACCCGAGACGTCAAATTTTCGACAGCATTAATGCCACCGGAAAAAATCACCCATTCTCGGTCTATATTATTAAAAACTAAACTTGACTTTCATTAAAAAACAGTTTAAATTATAAATTTTAACAATAAAAGTAAAAAAATATATTTAAATTTTGAAGATGAATTAAGATCAGATTTCACTAAGATATCTTAAAATATCAACCAAGCGCCAATGCATACCCTTTTAAAAGAGTAACATTTTCACCTGATAAAATTTTTTTGCTTATTTTGCTGCCTAGTAATTTTCACGCATCATCCGATGATGCCGCATCGCCTAATTGGACTGACTCTGTGTGATCACGCAGTGTCTTGTTACTTCTGTAGCTCTGGTTCAGGCCAACTAGGATCAACCAGATTCTCCTAATCGAGTGTCCGTGACCTTGGGTCGGTAAGAACAGCTTGAATGTTACTTTGGGGTTTTTTTTAATGTTTGAAACTTTTTTTTTGTCGTGATTCATACTACAGCCTATAATCGTTTTTCTAATTTTAGATGGTTTTTTGTTTCTAAAAAATGGAGTCGGTTTATACAAGAATATAGACATCTTATATATTCAGGTTTTATGGTGTTAGTAACTTCTAGTCCTTGAATTTTTCTGAACTGCCCCATTACTGAAAAAGGGCTTAATTTTTTTTCCCTAACAAGTGCATGAACCATGTAATTATTTTAAAGAGAGAAGAACACAATATCATTTTTTATTTTGTATGTGAACTACGGATATTATACTGCTTTTTTGTTTTGGGGTTTTTGTAGAAAAACATTATTAAAAAACAATGTGCAAGATATTTTTAAATATAAAACCTGTTTTGAAAGTTAGTTATTTTATGTAATTGGCATAAATTCAGTATACAATAGTTGCTGATATATTTTTTATTTGTTTTTTTTTATCTTAGTAAGTTGTATAAGAGAAGGTTTAAGGTAGAATTTGTAGCAACTTCTCCTTTCTATCCTTTATTCAGTAGAAATATGGCATTTTTAAGGCCTATAAACACAGAGAATTATTTATTGATAATATGATAAGTTTTTTTCGGTACTGCAAATCAACATTTTTTTCAAATATTAAAAAAAAATACTGCCCCTTAAAGTATTAATTACTGTCCCCCCCACTTAATATCTAAAAGATTTCTGTCCCATCGCGTTTTCAGCTTTTTCATATTTTTGTGTTCTCATGCCTGTAACATATAAAATTTGTAGAAACTAACTAACAAATTAAATACTACATGTTAAAAGCTACCAATTAAATAATTAACTGATTTTAATATTTAAAAAATTCACGGAAGCTAATTCATATTTTTAATTAATTTTACGACGTCGTACAAGCGCGAATCGCCAATGTGAAATAATTTTAAAATTGCATGCATTTATGTAGTTATATAAAAATAACAACTAATAAACCCTGGTTTAAATATTAAACAGCATTAAAATTTAATGAAAACAGAACTAATTATACCTTAATAGATTTGTATTAAGCATTCAGACAAAAACAGTAAAAAGAGGGGAAATGTGCCATAGTTCCTTACAAACATCGCAAAAATAACTGCCGACCTACTAACAGCCTTATTGATTAAGTATGGAAGCTAATAACTTACTATCTTATAATCCAATCTTCTTATGAAAGTTGATGTATAATATATGAGAGAAAGGTGTGAAAACTCCCGAGTTGAACTACCTTATTGTTACTTGGATTTTATATAACAAATTCAAAACCTTAAAAATAAAACGTTTACAAAAATATGCATCGTTAGATAGCACATGTGGAATATATACACCCTCCAAATAAATATAACAAAATTATTTCCGAAACTTTATTCGCGCCGAATTTTGTGATTGGCTAGTTTTCGTTATTTCTTTTCTTTAACTTTGCGTAATATTGTGACCTTGACAAATTTGTGTCTTCTGGATTATGACGTCATTCAGAATGTGAAATGTACGTTTTCCCACCAAAAATTATGAAAAAAAATAGACTTTATCAAGTATTTGATTAAAAATTTAATAATATATTTATATTTTTTGGGGGGGGGGGGGGATTAATGGAGGTGATTGCATTTATAAATACATTCTTACTATTTTTCTTGCTTAAATAATAAGCCAAAGCATAATGGATATTTTAGTGCATTTTAACATTTATTGTACAAGGTTCAATTTTTTTTATGGACTATAATATTTTATTCTGTTTGAGCTTAGGATTAGTTGAGTTTTAACAGTTAAAACAACTTTCTATATTTTTTTTTTTTAGTATGGAGACATTAGACCAGTCAAAGAGGATATCTTAATAGCTGTAATGAAACCAGGCCATGTGAGTAATATCAAATTTTTTTATAAAGATATTACCAGCATTAATGTTACAAAAGTTATTTATTTTCAAAAAAAGTGGTTAATTTTTGCAGCTTAACCAAAACATATGTATGTAGGCTTATATTTTTAATTATTTATTTCGTAGTGTTAAACCAATTCCTTTTCTCCTTATCCAAAATATTTTTTTATTATTGGCTTTTGCCTACACCTTAAACCCATACTCATAAATGAAGGGTCTAGTTTAAAAACTTGCATTCTTAAAAGTATATAACTGAGCTATAGGGTTCTTTAGATATTTTCATAATTTGTTACAAATGCTGAATTCCTTAAGTTGTAGGCATTATATTATTTGTGCTTATAAACGTGCCTGTAAAAACATTTTTGTCTGCTCTTAACATAAATGGTTTGATAACTTGTTTAAAATAGTTTTTTCTAGATCTAGATAATGTCACTGTATGGTTTTTACTGTATAATCTTGCTAATTGATTCATAATATAATTTCTTTTTTTTGTAGGAAAT
Source organism: Oedothorax gibbosus (assembly GCA_019343175.1). Classification (NCBI taxonomy): domain Eukaryota; kingdom Metazoa; phylum Arthropoda; class Arachnida; order Araneae; family Linyphiidae; genus Oedothorax; species Oedothorax gibbosus. The sequence goes on from JAFNEN010001849.1 coordinate 11,991, forward strand.
TGATCTCAGGGCATTTTGTTATAAAAATAAGGGAAGAGAGCATGCTAATTTTCCCAGTAGTAGGTGTAGATCACTGTGATTTTTTTTTTTTTATTAACTTTTAAAATAAATTTGAGAGATTTTTTTTTTACGTATCTAATTAATATTTTTCATTGCAGTTATAGCATCTTATAAACTACTCCCCGGAGTTGAGATTGCATGATAAAATAACAGGAGATGATGCTAAAAACACTTGCTAAATGTTTTTCCTAAAGGTGTTTATTGAAATAGTCAAGGAGAACGGTAATCCACTAATTTTTCCAATTTTCAGCACCTATTCAACTTAAATTGAAAATACCTTTAATAATACTTTTTTAATGTAGAAAAATGCTTTTTTTTAGTTACTACTTAAATAGTAAATTTAATAATAATTTATTTTTTTCCTTTAATAATAATTTTTTAATAATATAGAATAAATGCTTCTTTTTAGTTACAACTTTTAAAGGAATCATAAACATATTAATATTTTTTTTTAAATTGTAACTGTTTTATAAATATATATAGAAATATAAGTTATTAAAAATATTATTGCTTCTCATTTGTGAAATTTAGGTCAAAAAGTTGCCAAGATTGCAAATCCTAGACTAATAAATTGTTCACGAAATGTTTTCTACATGAAGAGCTTAAAGATAGGGTTGAAATATGTAAAGTTAAGATCACTATTTTGTGTAAGTTATGATTAATTTCAGTTAAATCATTTTCATAACAATAATTTATTGCTGCTAAAATTATGAAATATGTATTTAATTTAATATTGTTCCTTATACCATTTTTGATACTATCTTCGATTTACCATAGTAGTCTTAAAGTTCTAAAAAAATGTTTTTGAAGTATTGTATAATATAGCAATTTAGTCATTTTTATTACTTTTTTACATTTACCCTCAGTTACTTAAGTCGTTTAAAAATCAATCAATTTAAATCAATTATGTTTATAATTTTTTTTATGTTTATCAGTTTAATTTATATTTATGTCTCAAACTATGCTAATCATTTTGAAGAAGTCTATGATCTTTTTTAACATTTACATCATTTTTTATATTCAGTTACTGTTGAATCTGCCTGGTGCCCTCTCCCCAGAGGAATTGGTTTACTGAAGCTATTAACATTCTGAAAGAGAAATGTCAGAGCTTTTTGAACGAGCTCAAATCTCTATAAAATCATGTCACATTGTCCTTGTGTACATAGTTCATGTATAAAAAGCAAGCATTTATATAAATGAAATGTTATAAGATATCTGCATGTTTATCAATCTTTCCTTGATACAACAATGTTTTTAAAGTCCCTTGGAAAAAAAATCAAGAATTTTCCTCTACATTTTTTGTAAAAGATTTCAATCATCAAACATTTAAATTATTTTAATTACATTCAGCACCGTACATAAGAATTTGTTATGTTACTATATACAATTTTTCTTTATACAGTGGTTGTTTTTTATTTACATAATATTGAATTTAAAAACTAGTATATGCAGCCTGTTACAATACATACTACTTCCTTGCTGGCAAACTTTGATTGATATTTGAGGGGAAGTTTAAAGTTGCCTTATCTCGTATACTAAAACATTCTCATAACTCAAAAACACCGATTTTCAGGAAATGCATTTGAAGCTTAATATTGTGTGTGTTTTTTTGGATATGCAAGCAATCTGATGGTCCGAAATGACATAACTAATTGAAAATTAAAATTTTTTGATTTCAGTAGTATTTATTCTGAAATCACACTTTTTTTAGAAAAAAAATTATATTATTGCAGTAAATGAGGATGGCTTCTTATTGTTGGTAGTAGAGAAAGAGAGGACTGGTCATTTTTAATCTACTTAATTTTTTTTTCTGTCAGTAATAATTTTTGGTGTAATAAATATTGTATTAAATGGGAATTAGGTTGTGGTTGTGTGAAAGGTAATAATTGTCAAAGTTCTACAATTTGAGTTTTACAACAAAAGTTTTGATATAAATGCTCAGGCATACTTTTGGGACATTCTAACTTAAGGTGTTACTATATCAAGTTTCAAAATTAAATTCCAACAAATAATGCTTAATTTTCACAAACACATTCCAATTTCAGCATAGTTTTTGGACTAATTTCAAACTTTATGAGCTTATGCAGTCTTTTTTTTATAAAGGTAGACATATTTGAGTATAGGACCCATTTCATTGAACAAATTTTATAGGTGATTGGTTGTTTCTGCAACTTGATTTCACCCTTTCTTTTTTTAAGTTCATCAGTATACACTAGAACTGCCTTTTTTAAAAAATGTACTGTATTTATAAAATTATATCAATAATTTTTTACTATTATTAAATGTGCAACTTATGTTTGATATTTCCTATACGCCACTAACACAGAAGCTGAGGGACTTCGTTAATTTGCATAAAATTATAATTTCTGCACTTGGTTTCAGATTATAATTCTTTTATAATGTTTCTTTTTGGACTAAACACATTATGCTTTTAACTTTCTAAAATTACTCTACTCTCCATAAAAACAGTAATATAAAAGACAAGAAGCTATTTTTGGAGAAGAGGTATTTTCAAAATTCTAGAAAAACTCTAGAGTTTATAATCAGACATTTTGACTCAGTCCTCCCACTCTCAACAGATAGGTCTAAAAATATTCCGAAGATCTCCGTAGTTTAATGGAGATGAATGGAGATTCGATTCTGTCTATCCTCGCCTTTTTGTTGATTTGCGACAGAAATCTGTTGATGGCATTGTACATGGCGGTCGGACCTTCCTCAGCTGAGGGTTGTAAGTGTCTTTGTAGACATCTATGCAACCTGTGAATTTTGCATCGCATCGGCAGGTCACCAAGCCACAAGCATGGCCGGCTTTACCTGGAAGAGTACATTTCTTTTTTTATTAAGTTGACAGAGTTCACTATAATGATTAACTCATGTTTAACATTTGTAATAGGACAAAACTATATTTTCATAATTAATGGTGTAAAATACTAGGGTATTTATAATAGGGTAAATACTCAAAACTCCATAATTACACGGTACTTATATGTAGTGGAGAAATCCTAGTTATAAAATCACTACTTTTGGAACAAATGGCTTTGTTTTGCTTGAAATTGTAATGTCACACTAGGTTGGAAAATTACGGTCTCTATCGCAGAATATGACCTTATCCTTCAATTTTAGAACAACAAATAAATTTACTCGCAGTTATTGCGACTAGATTATCAGAATAGTAAATATGTACCAACTTTTCATCGTGGTTTTCAACAAGTTCTCCAAAAATAATCAGCGATGGAATTGCAAAATTTGACATTTTTTTAAAATCGCGCTATGACGATCTAAAAATTAAGAAGCTCACCCGACTGTAATATTGTAATACATATCCATAACTCTTGCTAATATAAATGGTGATTCCTAAAATTTTGAAACTTCAGCTATCGAACTTCTGTGAATGTTTAAAATGTACCAACCAACAGCAAATTCAAACTTAAAAGAATATAATCGTCAGTTGGGTACTGTAGACGTCAAAGTTTGTGGATAAATTTTTAAATAAAGCATATTTTTTTAAATAAACAATATTTTTTCTCAAATGCTCCTAGATAATGTACAATTGCTCTTAGTTTTTTTTTTTTTTTTTAAGTTAGCGTAGCACACATTGCTCCTAAATTTTCTTATTCATTTTTTAACATTGCACATCTTCATATTCTCATTTTGTAACAAATATTACTGCGAGACTAGAGTTATATATATTTTAATCAACAATCGAAAATCAAAATTACTGCTTTCTGTTTCCATGGGGGGGGGGGGGGGGGATCAAAATTACTGCTTTCTGTTTCCATGGGGGGGGGGGGGGGGAGCGAAACAGTTCCATGTTGAGTTCGACTAAAAGGCCTCAGAATCTTTAAACAAAAGAATACTAAAACTTGTAGTCACGTTTTAACTAACTGGTCACGTTCGTCATATGATTTTAAGAGCGATTATTTGTGATAATTGCGAAGCCTATACGTCTTGTTGCCCGTCTAATTGTCAGGCATATAACGAACTTAATGTTTTTTATAGTTTATATATTGGAAATGCAAGCTTAAAAATGAATAAAGTTTAAAAAGAGTAATGGTTCAAAAGAAAAATAATTTATACCACTTGATTAAAATTTTAAATGATAAGATTAAATACAATTTATACCTGGAGGCGTATTTACATACTCTACCCAATTTTACGGAGAGGCCGCTCCTCCGAGTGACGTAGCCGAATGACGTAATGCCGCTACGCCCGCCTACTTGTTTACGTTCTCGCTGGCGGTGATCGATGAAGCTTCAAAATGTCTCTCTTCAGTAAGTATATCAAGTGATTTTGTCTTTATGTAATAAAATCTAAATGTGATGATGAGAATGGTAGTTGATGAATTTGTTTTAGCACGAACATATATAGCATATTTTGGATATAATTATCTCTTGCACATATTCATAATCAAAATAATACGTCGTTACGACTGTTTATGTTTTGGTTTCCTTCAGCGTGCGACGTAGTCTAAAGTTGTAGCTGTACTTTTTCTATTAAAGTGTCGAGGATTAGAAAGCTTTTAAGTTCTGTCGTAAATTCTATCGTTAAAATTTATTTAGCGTTAACCACCCTTAAATGTGATATATTTGCATTTTTTTTTTTTTTTGCAACATGCATGTCAAAATTGCTTTAAAAAAAAGAGCCCTTTTTGGGGAATAGCTAGAATATAATGGCTGTCTCGATTTGGCGATTTTCGCTACTTTGCAAAACAAAGTATCCAAATGTGGTAAACATTTCACATTTTATACAACTCGATAAGTTTAGCAACCCTACGTTAAATGTTCAAACTCGCCAAAAGTTGACAATAAACAGACCGTGTCCGGTCTTTTTATCATAGCTGTACCCTTTTTGGCATTGCTAAAGTACGAATATAGTAGAAAATGTTTTTTAATTTTGTTATTAGATTGATTGTAAAGCCATTTTATGTAATTTGACACATTTAATATTCATGTTATGCTTGTTGATAACCAATGCTCTCCTTATTTATATTTATTTTCAAAATACTAATATATTATTAGAACTTCCTTTAAGTTTGTAATGTAGGTTTTTTATGATACATTATTGATTTTTAGGCAAACTTTGCTGTTACAACACTGTGGTTTGAAATATGAGAGTCACTTGACCAGGTAAATTTGTTATTTTGATCAAGTGTGCAACTTTGCTTGGTGTCGTTCATCGGCACAGACTTTTGAGTAAAATCCTAGTCGCTTATGGGGGGTGGCAAAATATGAAATGTGGCAAGTTTTTAAAAGCGATAGATAACTTATTCTAGCCACCATGTACACTAATCCATTATTTCTAGTAACTGTTAACGGTGCCCAGATACTATGAACATCGATGTAGTACACTGTTAAAGAATCAATAATGCTAATAATTTCATTCATCTCAGTATTGTCTTTTTTACAATTTTGTAATTTCAGGCTGGTAATCAACTGGTTTGTGATGCTTAGTTGTTTAAAAAATAATTCGGCCCTACCCATTTAAGCTTTTAAATGGATAATCGAATTTATTAAATTGCAATTGTTGTGGAAATAAAATAAGTTATGCGAGTTTATTCATATTAAATGGATTGAGGATTCTGTTCTCAATTCAACTTATTTGTCTAACATATTCTAATAACTCTGTGCCTTTTATGATTTATAAGGGAATATTAGCATGTAGTTGAAAATATGTTACTATGATTTTCAAATTATAAATCCCGCATTGTCAACAACAGTATTGCAAAGTTAGAGAGTTAAATAACATTACCATGTTACAAAACTTAAATTATTTCCAGAAAATAAATTATGATAATGCCAAACTTCGTAATTTTGTTGAAAAGTCAATTTACAATTGTAATATATACCTGTATATATGCCTGAGTAAGGTTGATTTCACTTTTGAAATGTAATTTAGGTGGATTTGTTTCACTATTGAAAGGAATTCAGTGTGATGAATATTTTTCTTTTGAAACTCATAATAAAACAATCATAAAATTAAAATTTACAAACAAAGTGTAATTTTATCAAAACATGGAGCATTTTATTATACAGGATGTTGTATGCATTTCAATTAAAATATAAAAAAAATCATTTACATATTTATAAACAGTCCATTTCCCCATTGCATGTAGTATAAAAATGATAACATGTTAAAAAATATAATCAGATCCTTTTCTTGCAATAACTTTTCCAATAACATGTAAACAAATACAGGAACAAGTAAATAATTATTCAATAAATATTTATGCATCAATAAATTTTAAATAAAATGATGTAATGATATAAAAATTAATTCCAATCAACACTTGTAGACAAATTGTTTTGTGCCGTTGTCACAAGACATACTGCTGGCAACCTTTACAAGAACAGGAGGCTTGACAAAATTTATCTTATGCTTCCTCTTTAGATTGCTTATTAAAATAACACATTTTGATGTGTTGTGACCTGAACTAATGTATTTCAGTGAGTAGTTGACATTTTTTGAACCAGAATTTGCCTTCAGCAGCACATACCATTGAAGCTTACATCTGATAAAACTTAGTTCAATTTGAACTTAAAATTTTTTTCGTAGTAAGTTTTGTATTCTTGCTTTTTCAAAACAATTTATAGTCAAAAAATATATTATAATTGAAAAACTTAGATAAATTTGTAAACAATGCTTTGGTATTATACAGTAGGAACTTTAACATCATATCATTTTGTAGTTCTTTTGTTTGAGTTGTTAACTCATTTGGTTCATAATTGTTTGGATAATGTTACAAAACCTCAATCTACAATCAGTCACTAAACAGGGAGAGATACAATGGGAGATGGTTACAAATCCCAACTTAATGTTGGTAGCCGTTGACATATCAGACATATAAAAACAAAGGTAAAATCATAATTGGCAACAACAGACTTTCTTTATACAAGAATTAAAAACAAAATAAATACTTAGTAGTAATATTTTGGCTCAAGTAAAATATTCCCCATTATCAATATCGTTTGTAACGTTAATTCTCATTTTATAAAGAAACTATCTTCTGAAAAAAGCAATAATACAAAATACATTCTTACCAAAATGATAATAAATTCTTTCTCGAGCTTTGATTGGTGAATCATTGCCTTTTAAGAAAGAAATACATAACCTAAAACAAGCCAATTGACTGAAGTTGGCACACTTCGTGACATACAAAAATATTAAGAATTAATTATGATCAAAGGAGAAAAAATAACAAAAACAAATAATTATCTGAATTTAAATTTTTAAGCATTAGCAATTAAAATTATTTTGACTAATGTTTTTTGGCATTTGGCAATTTTTTTTTATATTATCAGAAAGACAATGTTTCCTTTTTTTAGTTGGATGTACAGAATTTGCTGGTCGACCAGCAGGAAGACGCTTGCACCTTGATCGCACGCACCAGCTCTCCGCCGCAAGGAAACATCGGCTGCTATTCTGTTGAGCATTGATGAACGTTGTCCTTCTGTTTTGACTTTACATAGCCGATTTAGGATTTTCTTCCAATCTGTTGAATATAAATTTAACATTTAGGTAATATGATAACAATGTTTAAATATGCATATTTTGTAAATAATTTTGCACTAAGACAATAGTCTTAAATTACCCACCTTCTGTTTTGGCATGTGTTTCAGTGAGAAGTTTGTTCATTTTCTCATTATGACCATTTTTTTAATTTCTTCATTTTCCTTCTCTGAAGAAACTTCAACAGTTGTTGCAATTGGTACAATAGCCTGTTCCTACAAATATAGTTTTCAATAAAATGAACCTGTTTTAAACATGTTCTTAGAGAATTTTGTATATTTCTGACTGTATATAATAAAAACCCAATAAAATAGCAATTACACTGTTGTATTTTTATCAGTACTTATTTAGTCATAGATAGGCATTATTGCACTACATGTTTAATCCAGTGGCTCAAAAGCTGTAACAAGCAAGATAAAAACAATTCCAATATGCTGCAGGACATTGCGGAAGATTTGTAACCATCTAAAAAGAAACCCTTACATTTTGGATTTTACATTCCTTTCGGTATTACATGTCTTAGGTTTATTTTGCATATATAATTTTTTACTATAGCCAAATATGTAAGACACAAATATCCTGTAATTTCTAAATAGATTTGTATAATTAGAAGTTGCAATTAAAAAAACAATATTTATTGTATAACAATATTGAATAGTACTTTGTTTTATTTTTATATCTTTTACTTTCAAGTAAAAAACTGATTTGTAGAGTACAATTAGAAAAGTAGTGAAAAGAAAAGTGGTGTAGAGAAAGTGAGAAGTAGTGTAGAGAAAAGAATACAATAAAAATTAGCACATTTTTTAGGGGGGATGGGGCATGGCATCCTAATTGAAGGCATCCCCCCAACTTTTTTTTCCCACTTATACTACTGATTAAAATACTTATAATTTTTAGCATTATTCTACAACAAAAAATTGAACATTCATATGTGAAGAGCTCAAGTGCAAAACAAGTTAAATCACTTTTTGGAAAAAATTGAGTTGGTTAGCTTTTCATACAGGTATTGTAGGAAGGGATCCACCAACATTTTAATTTGTACAAAAAAAAGTGACTTTTGACAAATAGTGAAAACTTTTTTTGTGCAAATCAAAATGTTGGTGGATCCCTTCCTACAATACCTGTATGAAAAGCTAACCAACACAATTTTTTCCAAAAAGTGATTTAACTTGTTTTGCACTTGAGCTCTTCATGTATTATGCACTTTTTTTTCAGTTAACTTTGTAAGGGTAGTCAAAGAGAAAATAGTTGAAAATACTATTTTAATGTGCAATAGGCTTTTGTGCGGGTATGCCACAATATATTGACCATGATCAAATTATGTAAGCATATGTCACCTGTATGAGCAGGAACTTAACATTGTCTAGGGCAATATGTTTGGATGTAATATGCTAATATATATGTAAGATTTAACATGCAAAATCTCTCTAGAGAGATTTTTTCCCCTAGGATTTTTAACTGCACAAATCATTTATGGGATATCAGAACCGAAGGCTGTATTTATAGGTAAAACATGAAGTTCTTGATGCCATCAGCATAAAGAACTTGGTTCTCACACTCTTCACTCCAGCCTTAAGTTCATTTGTATCCTCGGACTATTAGGTACTAAAGGGGATGCTAATGAATATAATAAATTGGGATTTCATTTTATGCCTACCAATAACTGGTAAATAGAATGGGTTAAAACAACAGCTTCTTAGTTTTCAAAAATGCTGACTTACCCTCACAAAATCATCTACTTCTCTTGTTTTGGGAGTGTCCAATTTCACCTTGATAAAAATGCTAGAATGGCATTCAGCATTCTTTGAAATTCCCTTTTTGTTTTGATCTCTGGGGACTTTTTGAAACCGACTATGATGGCAAACAAATTTTTTACTGGAAAAGACACATTCATATTTTTACAATTTTTTCAAACTTTTTGTCCAAATGAGACATTTTTAAAAACAGTTTTTAAATTATAATCTTTATTTTAAAAACTATTTAAATTATAATCTTTATTTTAAAAACTATTTAAATTATAATCTTTATTTTAAAAACTATTTAAATTATGATCTTTATTTTAAAAACAGTTTTTAAATTATGATCTTTATTTTACATTTTACCTGCCTTTACTAAGAAAATAATAAATATGTAGTTTGGAAATCTTCAAAAAAGATCAAAGTGTTACAAGAAACAAAACTATAATTTAGTGTTCAATAAAAAAGAAATAAAAAACATTTTATAAATACATGCGACAAATAATTTAATTTTACGCTGACCTGCAGACCATTTTTTTATGTCGTATGGAAAACTTCAAAAAAGATCAGTGTTACAAGAAAAAAAATAAAAGTGTTACAAAAATAATCAAAGTGTTACAAGAAACAAAACTATAATTTAGCGTTCAATAAAAATGAACAAAAAAAAAAAAAACATTTAAAAAATACATGCAATAAATAATTTTACACTGACCTGCAGACCATTTTTTGTCCTGAAGGGCGTGAATCTCTTGAGTTCCACTTTGTATTAGTTAGTTCACCAAACTTTTTTACCCAGTCATTGATTTCTTCCATGCATGTTAAATTGCTTCGAATAATTACTCTGTCTTGATTAGTTTCAATTATTTGATTCTTATAATTTATTGGGAAGACTGCGTTTGACACTAATAAGCGTGAACTTGCCATACTTCTAAATCGTTAAGCCGCAACAAATAATCTAACTCATTACGATTCTTCGACCACAAAAGCGCACTTTTGCAAAAGTTTCGGTTTCAAGTCAGAAGTCACGTGACTGCATGGCGTGAGCGATGAGCAGCGCGTATTGCGTCACGGCTACGTCACTCGGCCTACGTCACTCGGGGGAGCGGCCTCTCCGTAAAATTGGGTAGAGTATGTAAATACGC
>JAFNEN010001850.1:0-18252 GCA_019343175.1 Oedothorax gibbosus
ATAAAGTGCATTTATGCTCTCCAACTATTTTTTTTACCGTTACATATTATTATTAATTGCTCAGATAGCTTTAAAATAGGTAGCGGCAAATAATTAAAATTAAATCTTAATTCAGTGCATAATGATCCAATCAGATTAATTTTTAAATGCATGATTTTTACTTATTTAATACTAAAAAAAATACAATTACATACCTTAGCGTCTTTAACCTCATACCATACGATGCACATTGCCATTATGTCATCAACTGCAGAAATTCAATTAAATCTCATCCGACCTTCGCATTCAAAATCACAGAGTTAAGAACACGATGGAGATGCTTGACGTGAAACAAAGTGAAGCCGTCAGAAAGTCGCCAAGCCACCCTAGTAAGCCCAAACAACCGCTCACTCAGCATTAGTTCAAGCGCAGATTTAAAATCAAAAAATGATTGTTCGAGCAGTTGTAAGCTGTATCACGAAATCTGAATGTACACAAGATGGTAGTACATAATTCCCTTTACAGATAAGAAAAATAAGTTGTAATTATAGTTAATGTTAGAGAGTCAGAAATCGCCAAGTGGATGTAGTAAGCCTATACAAACTCCTTAAAAATATAACGCCAAGGAATTCAACGAGAGCGTTTGTTTGGGCTTACTACAAAGCGAACGATGGCTTCACTTGGTGAATCGGTATCTGCGTTGGTTTTTTCCCGGCAGCCATCTCCATCTTCTTCTTCACTCTATGCTCAAAATACACAATGGACAGGAATCCTCTTTTAGTAGCTACAAGCTACCTTTGTTTTTTAATACAGAAGAAGCAATTCGTAATCGCGTCAGAACAATATGGTCAGAAACACCTTGAAGAAACGGAAGGTGCTTACAATGGGTGTACGCGCTGATGGTTTCGGATAGAGATTTCTTCGATTTCGTTGCTGGTGCCAGCAGATACTCGTAATTAGCTGATTTTTTGAAAAGCTGTAAGTAGCTCTTATAATTAGTTAATACCAATTTTAAGGGCGAAAAAACTAATAAGTTTGTGACAGTAAATTGCCATGTATTGTAAATAATTTCACACAAAAATTTACGTATCTTAAACCAAGCTTAATAACGAAAGGGCTTAAGGGGAGTCGGATGGATGTTTGGGTCAAAAATGTCGATTTTCTGTTTTTCTTCTATTTTTAATCTGCATATCTAAAGCTTTAATTTAAGATTAAGGTTATCGATTTCTGTTTAGTAGTTTTTGTTTTTTATAAGCATTTTTCAGAAACTCTGTATATCAGCTCTTACCTATACCTCAATTTTCTTTTGCGTTTCCTGAAATATAAGGTGTTTCAACATTTAGGAACACTTTTCAGAGGAACTATAAAATATATAAACATGTTTTGTTTTATTATTTCATCCAAATTAATAGCTATTTGATTTTAACTGAGGAATTTTAAATATTTCTGCTAAAAAAAAAGTTATGTAACTTTAAATCGAATTTTTTGGGGTTTTTTGAATACTTAGTTTAAAAGTGTTTTATACTGTGAAATATCCTCAGTTTAAATCAAAGAGCTATATGTAAGGAACAAACTATAAAATAAAGTTCATAATCATATCTCTTATATTTTTCCTGAGAAAAATGTTTCTAAAGTTAGTAAAATTAACATGGGCGAGATAGAACCATCCGACTCCCCTTAAGAGGACGCCATTTGGAATCTCCAAGTCAACCCTCTAGATTTTCCGAAATCCAGATGGACCATAATATGCAGTTTATCGCCTTTCGCTGTAATGAATACGATTGACTGTGTCTATTCAGGCTAAATTGGCCCCCCACTATGACAGCGCTTCCCTGAAGGGGGTTTGAGGAGAGGGGGGTGAAAATCGCTGAAGGGATTTTTTTCTGGAGCGTTGTGTTTCAGGCGAAAGAAGAATCCAAGGCAATAATGGAAAAAACTGCCTACTGAAGTGGGCTCTGACCACATGCATGTGTATGTTTCCAATTTCTTACCTTATCAGTAAATGACTTTTTCCCAATAGTAGAATATTGGATGCACAAGACGAATAGTAATATTGACTGTGAACTTTGAAAATTATTTAAAGAAGCTTCGCTAAACAAAAATAGCACACATAGGAATCGTGTGAAAACTTAGATATCAATAATAAATTGGATGGTATCCGAAAACTAAAAATGGAATTACACAGGAAATTCAAAGGCGTTTTGCACCAATCTTGATCGATAATAAAATGTAGCTTAATTAAAAATGACGTATTTTTACTTTCAATTACCAAAAAAGAAATATAAGGTAATGAAAGTAATTGTGATGAGGTCGCAAATTCGAAATACATATTTTGGTGTTTTCTACACGTTTTGGAGGTTGCTAATTCCGAAAAAGGGGTCATTGAAACGAGGATATTTTTTGTATAAGTGTCTTTTTTGTGTTATGCTCAATTGTCTTTTTTTTTTAGTTGCCTTGGAGGGTTTGTGCCCCTGTCTATCTGAAACTACTTTTGGTGAAGGTTTTAGAAGGTTCTCCTGGTGTTGCTTTTTTTTGCTTTTTTATTTTGTGCGCTTACCGTTGGCTCTATAATATTCCTATGTCTATTGGTTATTCAGATTCATTTCGCTCATTCGATTCATTTCGCTCTTTTTCTTATTTTTTTAATTATCATTTTAGATCTGATAGTAATATTTATTAAAATTGAGTTTTAAAAGAAACTGAAGTTATAAAGGTTATTCTAAAACAAAAAAAAAAATGATTCTAAGAGGCCATTTGGAAGCTGCGAGGCCCGTTTGCTTTGCCTAATTGGTATCCGGTCTTGTGTGTTTCCTATTAGATCGCTAAACTTGTCAATACATTACTTTTCACAGTATTGGATACAAGAAAAGTAGCATTGGAGACAGAAATTAAAAAAATATTTTTCTTACGCTGAATAAAAATTAGCACTCATAATAAAAAAATAAAAGCATTGTTTGAAAACTTTAATATCAATAACAAAATTAGTTGGTACTAAAAAAATTTAATTACACATTAGAATAACAAAGGTGGTTTGCACTAATATTAATAAATAATACAATAATCTAATACAGACAAATAAAAATTATATACATTTTTTTAATAAAAACAATAACCATATAATCGTGTTTTGTTTAATTTTTAGTTGGCGCGTTTTTTTATAAGAAAAGTATTACGTATAATAGCTTTATCCGTCCAACAGTAAATCACCCACCGTCACACAAAGGAGTATTATAATACGCTGTATTAGTTATAATTTCACACCCACATAGTTTTTAATTGCATTGTTGACAACATTTATTTATCATCAATAACTTTTCAAATAAAAGATATTACTATAACTAAACAGAATTTATCTTAGAAAAATATTCGACATAAACTAAGATAAAATCCTCCAAATTACATAAATCATTTTTGTTATATGTGTTTTTCCACGCTTTTTTTATAACTGATTAATCATCTTTTAGGAATGCTTGAAAGTAACTACCTCAGCTTCTCTCAGTGAACCTTCATTTCTCTCTGCTCAGTGAATACTATGAAAGACTAGATAAGGCTGGGGGTGTCTGTACCCTATGACTACAAGCAGGTGAAAATGGATGGACGTTTTTTGAGCTGACGGTCCAGGAAAGAAATTTCGCTGAAGTGACCAGTCTATTTTTCATTGTGGTGTTTTTATATGTGTAGTTGTTGGTGGGGGTAATTTAGAGACAATAGTTCTTGGGGTTAATTATAATAAAGACTTTTGTTGGAGTAAATGTGTTGGAATAACTTTGTGTTGGAGAAAAATCAGATATTCAAGTACAGTACTTGTCAGAGGAATTTGTAAAAAAATGATTACTTGAATAATCACTTTTGCAATGAGTTTTCGTATTTAAAAAAAGTGTTAGATGTCAGTAGAAGCAGGTTCCGGTCTTTGTGTTGAATAAAAACATATATTGAAGTACTGTACTTGTTAGAGGAATTTGTAAAAGTATGATTACTTGAATAATCACTTTTGGCAATAAGTTTTGACATAAAAAAATAGATGTCAGGAGGAGCAGGTTCTGGTCTTTGTGTTGAAGAAAAAACATATGTTGGAATACAGCACCTGTCAAAGGGAATTGTAAATGTATGATTATTTGAATAATCACTTTTAGCAATGAGTTTTGGCATTTAAAAAAGTGTTAGATGTCAGGAGGAGCAGGTTTTGGTTTTTATGTTGAAAAAAAACTATATATTGGAGTACAGCATTTGTCAAAGGGCAAATGTATGATTATTTGAATAATCACTTTTGGCAATGATTTTTCGTATTTAAAAAGTGTTAGATGTCAGTAGAAGCAGGTTCCGGTCTTTGTGCTGAAGAAAAAACATATATTGGAGTACAGTACTTGTGAGGGAATTTGTAAAAATATGATTGTTAGTAAAAGCAAATATTCCAATGAGTGTCGAAGATAAAAACTCATTTTGAGGTGCAGGCGGTTGTCAGAGGGATATTCAAATATTTCTTTTATTTCTTTTTTTTCTGTAGTTTTAAATTCTGTGCATCCACAATATATTGGGGCTCCCTTATGGGCATAGATCTGGGGTGACGCGGATCGATAAGTTCTGGAAGAATGCAGTTTTTGTAGAATTTTACAAGGTGGGATTCCATTTGCTCCTTCCAAAATGCATCTTCTTTTAAAAAAATTTCTATTACCATGCCTATAGGGGACCACACAACAAAATGACAGTAATCTTTTTGGGCGATATGCAATTGACCCTGAATTTGATAAAAGTGATCGTGCTTCCGATTAATTGAAAGGATTGATTCCTCATCCTTATGGGTTCCATTAATTATCTTTAATATTCCATTAATAATCTTTAATTAAGTGCTCGTATAATACTATTAAAAATTCAGATACCCTCACTCTTTAAAATATGTAATCAGTATACTGCAACTATTACAACTAATTATAGTTATTTACCAGAACAACCATTTGTAGGATGTTTACTTTTATCTTAATAATGATGTATAAAAATTCGTAAATGAGGACAAGCATTCGAAGCGAAAATAGCACAGTAAATGTTATTGTAATTCTAAAGTCATTTCTGAATGCGTCACGAAGATGGAAAATACTTCAAAATTTTGTATATGATTTTCAAAGTTAATCTTTAATACGACTAATAGTTGAGTAAAAGGACTAATATTCAAAAGTAGGACTAATAGTCATAAAAATCTTAAAATATAATTTCCATAATGGATATACATGTTATGATATTGTATGACACCGTATTGGATCAGAGGCCCGAAAATCCAACACAATGGAGATCTCATATCCTCACAAAATTGTAAAAAGTAACATTAAAAACTTAATAAACCAATACAAAAAATATATATCACAAGGCAACACCAAGTCTACAAGGATAACCGTAATTAATAGTTTATTTAAAAATGTCTTCGCTCAACGGATACAGAAGTTACTTTCAGCATCGGGGCCAAAAAAAAAAAAAAATTAAAATGTCCATATTCTTATGCAGCCATGAACTATTTTTCTAATATGCATACAATTTTTAAAGATAATGTGTCGAATTAATTAGAATGCCATAAAATACATCAAAGAACAATACTAGTGCAGTGGGGAGGGGCATGTTGAAAATATTCCGATGTCTATTGGTTATTCAGACGAAATTTTTCTTCTTATTTTTTTCTTAATTATCATTTTTGAATTAAAAGTAATTTTTCTTAAAATTGAGTTTTAAAAAAAAAACTTGAAGTTAAAGGTTATTCTAAAACAAAAGAAAAATGATTCTAAGGGGCCACTTGGAAGCTGCAAGGCCCGTTTGCTTTGCCTAATTGGTAATCCGACCTTGTGTGTTTCCTATTATATTGCTAAACTTATCAAAAAAATTACTTTTCCCCAATATTGAATACAAGAAAAGTACACTCGGGGACAGGCTAACTTGGGTAAACACCATTGAGTGAAAAGGAAAAAGCAGACGGCGAAGCGCGGCGCGACATTAAATCATCGCCGGCTCGCCGTTTCAAACAAAACAAGAAAAAAAAGTTTCAATCACCCGTCTGGTTTGGCGCCAATATCGCTTCAGTTGGCCTATTATAAATCGTTATTACAAATATTTTCTTTGTGCGTAATAAGGATCTAAGGCTTTTATACTCAGTTAGCATACGTCTTATGCTGTTAGTAGAAAGGCCAGTCAGTTCCGACGTTCTCTTTGTCAAGATGTTATCACTCATCAAAGAATTTTCTTCCTTTAATTTGTAATAGACATTCATCGCTATTACTTTTTCACTACTCTTTAAAGGCTTCCCCTTTTTATGAAGTTGAAAAGTATAGTTTTGATTCGTTCTTGAAGGAGTCGCCATTTTATTACACAGCAAAAACAATATTCGAACAAGTAATAGAAAAACGAGAGATTAAATATACAAAAGAAAATAAACTAAAAAAAACCCCTAAAAATTACGAAATTAAAAATCAATCATTAACACAAAGCACTCAGAAAATATATAAATCTAAAAAAAAACTAAGGTAAACGGTAACTATCAAAATTAAAGAGGAGCGAAAAATTCACTAATACGAAATGTAGCTACAGCAACAGAATGATTTCCTCTTTGTGAGAAATCCAAGAGGGATAAATTTCCAATCCCAAGAATGTCAGTACTCAAGACATTTGTTTATACCAACCCCTAAAGTTTATGACGATTCGGGAACATAAGAGGGTGCAGAGAAAGAAGAATAAGCAGAAGAAAAGCGGTGCAAGTTTTAACCGACTTGCCCTGCTTATTTTTTCTTCTGAGGAATAGTTAAGTTTTAATTTATTACTGTGACGTTCGACAGGTTCTAGGAACTCGTGTGCTAACTTTAAAGCCCGTAACCCTTTTATTTTGTGTTGTAGAATGGTTTCAGACAGAGAGAATAACAGACAGACCAATGTTCAAAAAACATCTTTTTTAGAATCCGCACCCTCCGTTTTTATCTGTACTACACACTTACACCTACTAAGAAATTCTGTAACAATAAAGTACGCTAATTAAGTTCACTGTAAAACTTTGGTGTAACCTTTACCCCATAAAACTGTTAGAAACAATTTGTGTAAAAATAGTAACCTAGAATTGTCATTTATATAAGAATAATAAACTTTCGAATAAGTGTACACTATGAGTACAAATATTCAAATGACAACATTAACTACGTAAAATATCATTTTATTATAAGGTTTTCTTATGCCCAATATAAAAATTTGGTGGAACATTACTCCGTAAAACCGGTGGCAGCATGTACTGACACCAATATTGTGGAGTAAACGTTCCACCAAATTTATATAGTAACAGTGTTTTCATAACAAATGTAGTAATTTTTTTTTTAAATTCATTTTTTTATTATAACTGTAATAGGTTGTTTTTAAAAGCGAAAAATAAGAATACATCACAAAAATATAATAAACATGACAGTTTAACTTCTTATTCATAATTTTAAACTATCATTAGAGTGTAACACCGCAAAAAATGCCAAATGTTTTTACGGTATTGTAAAGTGTGAATTCCAAACTTTTAATTGCAATTAAAACTGAAGCAAAACCTTGAGAAAAGAGATTTAAAAAAAACTGTACAAAAAGTTTAAAAAAATAAATAAGAAAATCGAATTGATAGTTGGAGATTTTTTTCTAGCCCTTTATAGAAAGCATGCAAAATATTTCTGAAAACCGAGACACTGTAAAACTATATTAACAAAACTAAAAAATTTGAATAATGTACATCACAAGTTTTCACAATTCGTACTTTGCGACTTAAAAAGTTACGAAGGAAATAAAAAAAATCTGTTTGACAGTCATTGAATACTTGACTACAATTACCAACGACTCTAAAATTTAAATTTTTAAAATCTATCTTTGTTCAGGCATATTGGGCAAATGATTTGATAACTTATATTTTCCATTTAAGGAAAGAATTATGAATTGCCTTCTTTCTTAAACAAAAATTCATTTTCAATCGCCAATTACACAGTGAATTATGATATAATGAAAAAAAAATCAGCTGCAACTGTCATAATAAATTAATCTTATCGAGACGGCAACCCTAGAACTCGAAAAAGAAACAATGATCTGTTGGTTGGAAACTCTTGTAAGGTAATATTTACATACAAAATTATCTGAATACAATTTAACCAAAATACACTTTTCATTCTGATAAAATTGCCAAATTTTCTCAGATAATATTCAAATCTGTTACACTTTAAACGAAATTAATGTTTAAAACAAGTTTTCTGGATGGATTCGCAAATAATTTATGGAACTCTTTACATCCGCGGAAGGATCTTCTCCATA
The DNA here is from genome assembly GCA_019343175.1 of Oedothorax gibbosus. Taxonomy (NCBI): domain Eukaryota; kingdom Metazoa; phylum Arthropoda; class Arachnida; order Araneae; family Linyphiidae; genus Oedothorax; species Oedothorax gibbosus. The sequence goes on from JAFNEN010001850.1 coordinate 8,275, forward strand.
GCATATTTCTATTTACCCTACTTAGGTTGTCCCGAAGTATAGTATTGGCGACAAAACGAAATATATTTTTCTCACGCTAAATAAAAATTAGCACTCATAAAAAAAAACATAAAAGTAATTGTTTGAAAACTTCAATATCGATAACAAATTGGTTGGTACCGGAAAAACAAAAATGTAATTACATAGGAGAATAACAAGTAAGGTTTGCACTAATATTAATAAATAATGCAATAATGTAATACAGACAAATAAAAATTATATACAGTTTTTTTTTTATTAAAAACAATAACCCGTATAATCGAGTTTTGTTTTAGTTTGCGCGTTTTGTTTATAAGAAAGGTATTACGTATAATAGCTTTGTCCAAGAAGCACTAAACCTATGTCCTGTTTGGTATATAAATACTACTATGAAATTCCCCTATTGACCAAATCACAGTTTATCTTCTCGAAATTCCAGCCGCCGAATGCGTTTCTTCAGAAGTCCTTTCATAAAACCCAGCCGAACTCATTGACAAAATGCAAAAATCTAGACCTGTAAGAAGATCCCTGCCCCAAAAACCAGATGTTACACTCCTAGGCCAAACTAAGCCCCGGGAGAAGTTCCCCCCTTTCTTAGAATCAGGGGCCAGCCACACCACGCTAATTGACCCCTGCAGAGCGAAAGATAACAGCGTCATTAGGTCATAGGGTTGCTGTAAATGTACATTTCATTTCTGTGTAACTTTTCGTTGAAAATTCTAAAAAATACAAATATTTACATTAAAATTTTTATAACAATTTAAATCGATGTGGAAAAGTATATTCTGTTTAGGAGTGAAAGAATTTTTGCTCTATCTTTATTCGTTAGAGAGTTGTGTTACGTTAAAGTTAGAACTTAACGCGCACTCAATTTTTTACAAACTTCAAAAAAATTATAAAAAATACTAAATATGTGATTTTCACAAAAAAAATTTACTGTTATGAAATCTACTCTTTTCGTTCTTTACAATGATACAAAAAACTAGTAACCTTTTATTAAAATTGTGTCGGTAATTGACTTGCGAATATTCTCCATAGGAATAACATTACGATTTTCAAGATGTGAAATTCTGAATGGCGTCCTCTTAACAGCTTTCAATACTGCATTTTCTTTAAACGGTGCTCCGATTGGTGATCTGTTCCCATGTGACATTAGTTTACCAATTGAGGATCGAGAAATAATTTATTTTCAGTCGGCATTTTTGGTTCCATTCAAAACCTGAAATATACTCATTAGAATTGAGACCTATTTGAAAGCAAAAATCTTTAAAAGTAAATAAAAAATCCTTAAGTATTTTCGGATACAAAAGGGATTTTAAGCTAAAATCATTTCAAAGAAGTAAATCGTAACGGAATATCCGATGGTAAGTTTAAATAAAGGGGCTTTTTATGTGACAGATATTTCTCCAATTGTTTTGAAACTTGGGGAAAACATACTAGAGGGTTTAAATGGTATTTCAAGACAGCAAAAAAAGATATTTTCATCGATTTACGGGTACTGAGTCCCCTTAAAAATATTCTCAATAATGATTGAAACAACTTTAAACCACATAAAACACAAAAGTTTAAAGACATGTATAACAATGTAAAAAAAAAACTAACAGAGAATTGACTATTTTACTAAATAAAACTACCTAAGTACGTTTTATGAAAGTTTGATAAAGAAAACGGTTTGGTTACTTTTTTTAATGTATTTGACAGGAAAATAAAATATTTATAAATATATTTTCTTCTCTTGACGTATACGGTTTTCTTTAATTTTAAAGTAACAGAGTACGTTTTTAACTAAATTATGTGTAATTTTTTTCCGTCTCGATTTTTCATTATCTCCTAAGGTTTTAACCAATTAACGACGACTTTGTGAACACCATTAACACCTTCATTTCCGAACCGATAAAAAAGGTAACTTTAAGTTTTTTAAATTCGTTTTTCGTATAACGATTTGTCCTACTTAAATTGTTCAGGACAATGGTTTTCATTTGTCTTATATTTTGTTTACTTAAATAAACGTAAATAGAAAGCTCATTTTCGCGTGGCAAAATTTCTTGCCAACCGTCGTTAATGAGGTAATATTACGAACCATTGGATTCATTCAAAATATACACATTCAGAGCTCTAAAAGGTTATTGACGGATAAAAAGTCAATGACAGCCAAAGGGTTTGATGTAAAGTCCTTCTTAACATGCCCAAGACACTGCAGGATGTGCTCAGGGGACGCCTGAGCAGCAGTGCACTGTCAGACGAGTAGAGGATTAGAAACAAAAACATACACATTCAAGTTTATTTTTTAAAAAAAATGAATGCCCAACATCGACGGATACCTTAACTATTCTTTAGTCAATATCTCATTGCAATTAGGTAGTAAATTTCGTTACAATGCTGCCGCTACAATAGTACTGTCTTACAGTTACGTTCTCTATTATTAATACCAACGACAACATATGTCATTATCTTTAAAATACAATTGACCACGATTATAGACATCAGATTTGGTAATTAATTTTTTATATAAAAAAATACTTTAATTTAAAAGTGGTGCTTTTTTAAATGTTCAAAAGGTAATTTTATATGCATAATATATATAAATAAATTTAAATTTTAATATTTATTTTTACAATTTTAATGAAATTAAGTCAATATCAGAATGGCGGGTTTTAACTCGCCTCCCCCTGTTCCCACGTAATCACATTATAAAATAGAGCACAGAGTTAATAAAATAATTAAATTTTAGTCTAAAAGTCATAATTTGGATTAGTTAAAATAGCGTCCACTATTGCTACACATGGGTTAGTGAAGAAGGGACTATAAACTTGAAATCTTAGTTGAGTGAGAAAGTCGACACCGGAGACGCACCCCATTTCAAAAAAATATCCAAATTCTCAAAAAAGATAACTTTTTGTGTGTTGATTTCTGTAAAGAGACTATTTTAATAGAATAAACCACTTAAAAGGTGGGGCGTGCACTTCCAACCATAAATTGAGGATTACGATCTTAAAAATGCAAGTAAGCACTCATTCAAAGGAAAACGAAACACTTAAAAAAGATTCCAGATGAAAGAGAAAATAAAAAATTTGATGACTTTTTAGTGGTCAAAGTGTTGGCTGATGATCAGAATTTAACTGTAATTGCCAAATTTAGCGACAAGCCTAGCCTAGCGCGCTAATATTGCTAGTTTCCTAGCAAAAAAAAATGGATCTTGCTATCACTTTGATAATTCAAATTCAATTCCGACAACAAATGTCGTTATTTTAAATATGAAATTCACTGATAACAATTTCGATTCATTGTAATTTTTTTATATATAATATAATTTTATAAAATTTGTGGTACGAGTTTAAAAAACAAAAATTCATCCTATGCAATTAAATAGATTTAGAGACTAAACATATATTATTTCCAATTTATATGGCGTTAAATAATGATACTGTATGAGATATATTCTAGGAGGATGTATAAAAAGGAAGCTTAATTAATTTAAAATTTAAAAAAAAGTTATTAGTATATATCCCGAAACTACCTTTTAAGATAAACTCGTACTTAATTACTTTTAGCACCAATATAAAATAAAGAAAGAAAATAATTACTATTTATTTATAATAAATTAATATTTATTTAAACATCATATAGGAAGACAGAATTAGTATCTAGATTTCTCCATCTAAAATTGGCCTATTGAGCAAAACCATTATGAAACAATGAATCACTTTTATTTCAACAACCTTAAGGAAGTATTAACCAAAATTTTCATAATTTTTTTAAATTTTTATTATAACCTTCAAGAAAAGATTTTTTTTTCACAACATTTGCAGAACCAGGAATATTATGATTACTGTCATTATAAAATGATTCATCTATTGGAGCCTACTTTATGGTTCATGATTGTAATCTATCCTGAGCTCATATTGTTTGTAGGGAGACTTTTTCTAATGAACTATACACATACACAAGATAACTCTATGGATAATACAGAGGTAACTTCATAACAAAATATTTTAAAAACAATTTTCTAATGACTAGTTTTAACAAAAGTTTTTTAATAAATATTCGGAGTGTCTACGTGCACGGGCACCGTACACGCATTACGCGTACGGGTAGTAACTGCGCAGGACCGAGGCTTATTAGTTTGATTCATTTTTAGTTTGATTCATCCTTGACCACCGTAGCTTAGTGGTAGCATAAGAAGTTCGTATTCAATATGTCTCCGGTTCAAAACACGCTATCGGCAGAATTACTAATTTTTTTTATAAGATTTTTTCACCCTGAAAGATCATCGTTTCAAATTTGTTCTGGTTTAGTTTAGTTTAGTTTGAATTATCGTCGCACAAGAGCTACACGAGGGCTATAAATTTGTTCTGGAAAAGTTTACTTGCATTTTTTACGTTTTCATGAAGTATTTAAATTTCTAATTTTTTTAACTTTCATTGCAAAATGGCTAGAATGGATGTTTTTTTAGAGAAAACAAAATTGCCCGGAGCCCAAAAAAGAGTAATCTCAACTTTCAAGTATATCATGTCCGTGCACGCAATGATGCACGGTTCCAGTAAGCCCAGACTTGAGCATGCGCGTTAATACCCGTACACGTAATGCGTGAACGGTGCCCGTGCGCGTAGCCTCTGCCATAAATATTTAAAATTAAAAAACATCTTTAATGAATTTATTTTTAGTACACTGCAAAAGAAATCCTTCTAATTTACCATCACAGTGTGATCCTCAAAGTGCTGCCATCACCCTGCGTTGGGAATTTCCATATGATGTAATATTTATTATGTGGTCCGGCTAAAACATTTGTTTTCATGGCAGTGATTGGATGCACACATCTTATCTGTTTAAACGCTATTGGAGTAAGTTATTCATGTGACATTTTGCTGTAAAATAAACATTACACCATTGTAATGTTAAAAATAACCTTAAAATGTGCTGTAATTTTACAGAATTTTTGTATAGTGTATGTAAAGAAAATATTCTAATAAAAAATGTTAAGTACATTTGGGAATAAGTTTTTTTATTAATAACATCTGAATATCCCACTTTATGAATAGTTACACGATTTCATAACATATAAATCAGAGCTCATGTGGTTACTGTATCAAGCGAAAATCAAAATAAACAATCATAAGGGTTTTTTAAAAAAAGATAAATTTATTGTTTTATAAAAACGATAGCAAAACTCCATCGTCATCGATGGCAATAGTGATAAGATTAATTATGAGAATTGAATCAGCAGTTTTAAGATAGAAAGAAGAGCGATGTTTTTCGAATAACACATTTTTTCCTTCTTTAAACTTCCGATACAATAGATAAAATTATTTCATTCTCTCACGCAAAATGCCTCAGTGAAATTTTATTTACGGTCCTAGATGGTACTTTTTTTAAATCATTTGTTTAATACTTTATAAGTACCCACTATTTTGATTTAAATGTTTTTTTACGCCTTAGTAAAGAAGATTTGTTTGTTTGTTTGTTTATTTATTTTACATTTCCAATTTTTTAGGTTCCTTACAAAAAATGAAAATGATATTTTCCTTATCCTCCTGAGACCACAGTAAAATTCTACACATTTATTCATTGTATATTTTTTTTAACAAACAAAAATGTAAATCTGTGTTTCGCAAGTAAATAAAAAAAACCGTTTAATATATTTATTGAGGGGCACATAAATTTGAATTTAATTGAATTTGATGTCTTATAGTTTTAAAAATACTATTTTTGTATTATAAATGCACAAACTAGCATTGTTATTTTTTTGTAAATGATATTTTCCTTATTCTCCTGAGACCACAGTAAAATTCTACACATCTATTCATTGTATATTTTTTGTAAACAAACAAAAATTTAAATGTGTGTTTCGCAAGGAAATAAAAAACGTTTAATATATTTACTGAGGGGCACATAAATTTGAATTTAATTGAATTTGAGGTCTTATAGTCTTAAAAATACTATTTTTGTATTATAAATGCACAAACTAGCATTGTTATTTTTTTGTTATTAATAGCCAATTCTAACATTTTTTTTTAAATTTAATATGCTTTTAAAATGTACTGATGAAAATAGTCCTTCGCAAGACTTCCAATATCCTCAATATTTTAAACTAATAAACAAGAACTGCAATCAAGAGCTGAAAAGCAAATTCCATATCCTCTTTTATCGAACCATTTCAGTTCTGAATTATTTTTTAATAAATTGTGTAGTAACAGGAACGTAAACGAAAACATCTATTTAAATGAATGTCAATTCTCAGAAGTTAAATAATCTAAACTCGAATATAAAAGTTTACGTTCAGCGAATGACTTTCGTTCTCGTCTTTAACACACCCTTTTGTTCAATCCTATAATTAACTCATTTTTTTGTGGCCGTGGGGAGCCTAGTGGTTAAGATCTCGGTCTCAGGATCGGAAGGCCGCGATCGAGTCTCGACACCTCTGAAGACCCACCGAGTATATGCGGAGTACGTGCTCGTTAAATCTGTTGGGTCCGAAAGTCCTGTGGTCGGTCATTGCGCAGTTACCACAGGTACAGGTCCCTGGAGACTGTGGAAGTGGCGATAGATGGCAGCATCTGTCTTGTATGTGTGTGTATGTCGTGTCTGTCCTTCTTGACGAAGGTTTAGAAGCGGGTCTTTGTGACCAAGCACACAAGCCTGAAAATATATGTCTACCAAGCAACCATAACTCATTTGAAGAGCTTAGTGGAAGAGCGTGTAAGTGACAAAAAGGCGAAAACGAGATAATTAGCTTTTAAAAGTTTTCATTTGGACTCAGATTGTTTGAAAAACGGTACTTGCAAACCGTAAAAACTACACTTAACTTAAAGTTTACGAATAGGGGGAAATAGGTTATCTTTAAAGGATAGAATAATATGTTCATTGACACAGAAATCCAATCTTTCAAAAAATGTCACTTAGCGCGTTCTTCCACTAAGCTCTTCAATTCTCTCAAAAACAAAAATATTGGGTCGGGATAGCCTGGTCGGTAAGGTCTTGGACTGGCATCCCTAAGGTTGCGAGTTCGAGTCCCGCTGCCTTCCGAAGACCCCCGTGTACGCTAATGGTGACTGGTGCACGTTAAATCCGTCGTGGACACAAAGTCCTCCAAGTTCCCATACCAAATCAATACCTCTGGGGGTGACAAGCCAATTCTGGGGATCCTCTAGTTGGCCTCTGTCTCTAAAATTTAGATGGATCCACAAATGTGTGTGTTGTGTCTGTCTTACTTGACGAAGGTTATAAGCGGGTCTCTGACCAAGCACACAAACCTGAATATATATGGCTACCAACAAACCCAAAAAAAATAAGTTTCCCCGTAATCACCAAAAAAAGGATAGAATAAAGAGGAGATGCTGGCCAAATATGGTGAAACCATCTAAAAAACCCCATTTTTTGCACCCAAACAAAAAATCAATAATTTTCGATAGAAACTTGGGGCTGGGAGCTCAGTTGTTGAGGCGTTTGCCTTGCATACGAAAAAAGGCATCTAGTTAGGGACCCCGGGATTGCTAAAAAAAATTTCCGACCAATAAACGGTCTGAGTAGCTAAGAATTTTGACCGGGGAAAATCCGCTGTTGAAGGAGGCATGAATATTTTGCTTCAAGTCGGGGGACGTTTTGGGACGGTGTCGCCTTTTTCGCCAGCAGCTCTCATGTAGTCTAGTGCGACGAAATTTTTAAATCAATTTACGAAGGGGTTTCAATTTATCTCAAAAAACGGGGAATAAAAATTTAAAAACTGACAATATATATATTTTAATTTTAAAAAAAATTTATATTCTTATAAATATAGAGTAGTAAAAAAAACAAAAATAATACTAAAAATAAAAATTAAAACTTTATAATAGGTTTTTTCACCTGAGGTCCTACCCGCTTTCATTGTTTCATGGGTTTTAGTGGTTTGCTGTATGACACGGAAGCTCGGGGCCCCTGCATTAAAATTTGTCAATGGAGATATTATTTTCATTCCCGTGGAACTGTTGTCACCCCAAAACGTGAAAAATTTATCCCTTCTATATTTTGCTTTTATTAGCAAAAAATCCTTTTTAAAAAAAAAATATAAGGGTTTAGATATTTCCCTTAAAAATGTTATTAAAATTGTTATAATTTTTTGCATTCAAAAGCAGCTTCAAAAAAATACGCCAAATGATTTTGGGCGTAATACAAAAACAATAATGGGGTCATTTGGGGAAAAAGGTTTTTGCCTTAGTTTTTATCCTGCGATTTCGAAATTACTTAACCATTGCGGGAAATCACCAAAGTCCAATGTACATTTGATAAAGGTAAACGACTACAATGCATTTGTAAATAGCACTCAACGCTTGTGGTGTTTACAATACCGTAAAGAAAAACCGAGCTCTTTTGTTTCTGTATTATGCTTTTGGATGATTTCGAATCTTTTTTGGCTGTTTTACAATTTCCTGCAGAAATAGTGACTGTTTTAGAGTCTCTTGTAGAAATTTTTTGATTGTTTTAGCGTATTCTTCAGAAATATTTTTGGTTCCTCTAGGAACTATTCATCCATATAAAAATTGTTTGAGAAATCTTCGGTTAAAAATAATTTTGACTATTTTAGGATCTTCTGTAAAATACTATTAGCTGTTTTAGAATCTTCAGTAAAATACTATTAGCTATTTTAAAAGCTTTACTTTTCTAGGAAATAATTTTAAGTTCGTCCAATAATCTAAATAGAACTTCTTCATAAATAAAATGAGCTGACATTTTGGATATTTTGTTTTTTCGACTAACTTTTTTACAATGCGCTCGAAAATTAAGTCCAGAAAGCTCAGGTATGTGTTCGCACTCCCTTGTTTTTTCATATTTTCATCAGGATTGTTAGCCATAGGTTCATCATTGAAAAGAAGTACTGGAAATACATATGTACATATGATAAGTGTATTCATTTGCTTTTTAAATATAAAAATTTAAAGCGTTCATGTGGACTATTAATGCAAAAAATTGTTTAACTTTATTCACAGTTTTTTTTAAAATGTAACGTCAATGAAAGGGGGAATGGTTTACAAAAAATTGCTTAATACCATTAATCTTTCTTTACGTTTATTTTCTTTAAAACTTTGTTATTGCTTTCATCAACACACTAAAACGATAATTTTACATCTCGTTCTACTAAGGTTTCTTTATATCCAAGTTTTTACTTACTTTACATTATTTAAAAAAATCTTCTACATGTGTCTAATGTGGTCTGTGGAAAATGTAATCTGTGTATGGGAATCTGTGTAGTAGTTTCCTGGGAGGCATGCTTTTTTTTTTAAACAAACGTTAGTATAAATAGTAATAAAAAAACTCAAAATTAAATTTTAAAATGGAAACCCTAGAAATATTATATCCATTTGGGTAAACCAATTTCAAAATGACCATTAACAAGAGACATTTTAAATTTTTGGTACATATTTACTCTCGACTATTGGGTCTGTAAAGTGCAGATGAACTGTAATGCAAGGCAAATTTCAACGCGCAGGAATCTACGCACCTAATGAAAATATATAACATACGGATGTTAGTATGGAATATATTAGCACATAAGAATATTTTATGTATTATGTGTGTTTGCGCTCTACCTTTAGAGGGACTGTCAGTCCCATAGAGCCAATGCATTAGTATTGAAATCATAACTTCCGCAGAAGTATTGCTTTTCCATGTTATCCCATTTTCACCAGGTATGGGAATCTTCATAACACAATTGAAAAGAAAATAACCCCCCAGTTGTTTAATTATTTAATTGATAAAGTTTTAAATAGTGTTGCCCTCTGCTGTATTTTTTTGGCATTTTAAAACTTCAAAAATATTAATTAAATAACTAGATAACATTTTCGTTTCAAATTTGTTTCATTTTCGATGTTATGTTATTCGATTATTTTGGGGAAGGTAATGGTAGAAATTTCGGGCGGAAAAGGGGTGATTTTAAAATTGCTTAAGCTTATGGGATGAATCCCTTTTTTAGACCAAAATTTTTGAGTT
>JAFNEN010001851.1:0-42500 GCA_019343175.1 Oedothorax gibbosus
TTGGGTTTAAAAGTTGTATTTTATTAATTGTTGGGTTAGCCTGGTAGGGTCCCCAAACCTGTCGCTGACGTCAGTATTTGTTTTTTCTATCTTTTTCATTTAGATTCTCCACTTCATTTTTCGTTTATATTTCATTTATGAATAAGCCACAAAATTAATTTCACGAATATTTCAAGTCATTATCTGTAAATTAGTTTACATAAGTGTTTCACAATTCTTTTTATGTATCTGTATGTAAAAATATATTAAATTTACAATTTTTCAATGCACTATTATATCTATATACATAAAAGGCAACTTCCGTTTGTTTGTTTGTATATGACACGAGATCTAAAGAACCACGCAACAGTTCGTTACGAAATTTGGCACAAAAATTCATCTCATCTCCGGAACAAACATAGGCTAAGAATTTTTCGAATCAGACCATTCCTTCTATCGTTTCGAACGTTTTTATTCGAAATTTTCTAAAAAAAACTACACCACTTTGGCTAAATCCGATCTTTTTTTACTTCCAGATGCCATCGGCTGAAAAAATTAAATAAAACTTTTAACGAAAACATTTAAAATGGAAAATGTTTATTTATTCTGTTGCCATTACCTTCAGAAACTAATTTCATTATTTGAAAAATAATTGACATGTTTCAAGTGACAAGATTCCCGGATTTTAATTGTGGGTTTATTTGATATGATTTTTTTCATTGATTTTCTGTTGACTGCATGTATGCATATTTAAGCAATGAATGTATAGTTAAGCTATTACTGAACTATGATGGTTAATAAAGGCCATCGCACTAGAGCTGCATATTAGTGTTTTATGTATTTATTTTTTCGCCAAATACGTTGCCAAACTCGTAAAATTATTAACTAAAACTCGCCAAATGGGCAATTTCTTTTATAAATAATTTATAATCTGGTCGGTTGTTCGAAGGTCATTGTGTTAGAGCTGTATAATGAGTGTGTTTGTAGCTATATGTATTCTTGCTAAATTATTTCTCAAAACGCGCCAAATGAGCGAAAAGGTTTTATGTATTTATGAGGGAACTGTGATGACATTTATGAGTGCATTTTATAGCGTATTTTTCATTTTGGAATTTTAAGGCAATGAAACGGGATTTTATACTTTATAACGAGCGGGAACAATAGCATAAGTTTACGATCCTATAACAGGTTATATGGTACACATATGTGGAACGATTTGATAATTTTTAGCCTACTTTTCTTTTTTTAATTCGAAAGAATTAAAAAAATGAAAAAGTAGGTATTGACATGCGGTCGATGTCCGTCTGTCCGTCTGTCCGTCTGTCCGTACCCCCCTTCCAAAATCGGTTCTAATCATCGGATCTTAAAAATTCTTTTTTTGTTAGAAAGCTATAACCTCAGATACCCAACTTTCATACTTTTTGTCCATCTGTCTGTACGTCCGGACGGACATAAATCTACTATCTGTCGGCGAATTTCCCATTGAATTAGCATTGAAATTCAATTTTGAGTCATTTAAATCACTGTAGGTATTGAAATGCGGTTGATGTCCAACTGTCTGTCTGTCCATCTGTCTGTCTGTTCGTATGTCTGTCTGTTCGTATGTCTGTCCGTCTGTCTGTCCGCCTGTCTGTCCGTTTGTATGTCTGTCTGTACCCCCCTTCCAAAATCGGTTCTAATCATCGGATCTTAAAAATTCTTTTTTTGTTAGAAAGCTATGACCTCAGATACCCAACTTTCATACTTTTTGTCCGTCTGTCTGTACGTCCGGACGGACATAAATCTACTATCTGTCGGCGAATTTCCCATTGAATTAGCATTGAAATTCAATTTTGAGTCATTTAAATCACTGTAGGTATTGAAATGCGGTTGATGTCCATCTGTCTGTCTGTTCTTATGTCTGTCTGTCTTTCTGTCTGTCTTTCTGTCTGTCTGTCCGTCCGTCTGTCTGTCTGTCCGCCCCCCCCCCCCCCCCTTCCAAAATCGGTTCTATCCATCGGATCTAAAAAATTCTTTTTTTGTTAGAAAGCTATGACCTCAGATACCCAACTTTCATACTTTTTGTCCGTCTGTCTGTACGTCCGGACGGACATAAATCTACTATCTGTCGGCGAATTTCCCATTGAATTAGCATTGAAATTCAATTTTGAGTCATTTAAATCACTGTAGGTATTGAAATGCGGTTGATGTCCATCTGTCTGTCTGTTCTTATGTCTGTCTGTCTTTCTGTCTGTCCGTCCGTCTGTCTGTCTGTCCGTACCCCCCCCCCCCCCCTTCCAAAATCGGTTCTATCCATCGGATCTAAAAAATTCTTTTTTTGTTAGAAAGCTATGACCTCAGATACCCAACTTTCATACTTTTTGTCCGTCTGTCTGTCTGTATGTCCGGACGGACATAAATCTACTATCTGTCGGCGAATTTCCCATTGAATTAGCATTGAAATTCAATTTTCAGTCATTTAAATCACTGTTGCCAAATCAACAATGGCATGAGAAACTTTATTTAAACATATTTGAAGCAAAATAATATTTTCATGAATAAGTTTGGAATGACGTCATAAAATGTAGCACAATTTGATTCCTTGATTATTCATTAATTATCTAACAAGAAAGCGGCAAGGCATACTTTTGCATACAATTATGCTAAGTTTTAATTTTACATTTCTTATTTTTTTTAATGCAGTTTGGAGTTTCATTACTTTGTTATTAATAAATATTTAATTATTCCTCGAACTACAAATAAATCGCGAGCAGACGATAAATAATGTTTAATTGATTTGCGAAATAATGTTAAGGAAAATAGTTGATTTTGGCTTTTAGAAGTTTAAATTATTAGCTGATGGATGCTGTGTTTCGATTTTTTTTCTAATATGTATAAATCTAGTGTAGAAACGGCTGTTGATGATATTTACTGTTAGAAACCTGGTTTTTTCCCGATTAGAACTTCAGTAAGTATTTAAGTAACAGGAAAGTAGGCTATTTTAGTTCTTTATGAACTTCTTGTTAATCCTGCGAAGAACGGGTATAAATTTGCTAGCGTTATTATTGTATTTATTTTCATTCAATTATTATTGTATTTATTTTCATTCAATTATTGTACATATCTGCATTGATTTAGTACTGTATACATATGCATTGAATTCTTAATTTTTCAGCATTTGTATTGAATTATGGTAGAAATTTGTACTGCTTATATTGTATTTATATCGACAAAGTGTCCAAAAAAAGTTACTTAATTTATTATAGAACTCCCTTGAATTGCGTTAAAATAAATGTTTGAGACCCTTTTAAGATTTAGCTGTTTTTCCATTTTTAATTCTTACTGATTATTTTTTACTTAAATATGTATTCTTTTTAATTTGAGCTTCTTATCAAAGGTATTTTTGAAATTAATATTAATCATTACTATATCCAAGTTGGTTTATTAAATGGAAAATTACTGGGTAATCTTCATATCTTATGTAACTAAAATGAAAGAAAAAAAATAGTTAAGTATAATAGTTAAAATGTTGGGGGATGCAATTCTGACTATTTTTAGGTCATCATTTATTTCTGGACAGGTGCCAGCAGACAGGAAATTGGCGAATGTTACTCCATTGTACAAGAAAGGGCCTAAATCTGATCCAGGTAATTACAGACCAGTTAGTCTTACATCTGTTTTAGGTAAAGTTTTTGAGACATTGTTGAAAATGCGTATAATGACTTTTTTGGAAACTAATAATTTACTTTCAGATAATCAATATGGCTTTAGAAAAGGTAGGTCTTGTACAACTAATCTTTTAAAATTTTATGATACTGTTACAGAAGAGATTGATAAAGGCAATATGGTTGATGTTATTTACATCGATTTCCAAAAGGCTTTTGATAAAGTTCATCATGAAGCTTTGTTATTTAAGTTGAAAAGATTTGGGTTAGGGACTGCTGTGGTCCGTTGGATTAAAAATTGGTTGACCAATAGAAAACAACGGGTTCACATTAATGGTAAGTACTCTGATTGGAATGAGGTTGTAAGTGGAGTGCCTCAGGGCTCTGTACTAGGACCAATTTTATTTATTATGTTTATTGATGATATCAGCTGGGGGTTGAATAGCAAGTTAAGTATTTTTGCAGATGACTTAAAAGTGACGAGTGCAGTAAATTCTGTTGAGCATATTGAGCAGTTACAAAATGATCTTACGAAAATTACTGAATGGGCTTCACGCTGGGGCATGTCGTTCAGTGTTAACAAATGTCAAACCTTGCATTTGGGTAAGAACAATGTTAATCATTCTTATGTTTTACAGGGAGAAAGTATCCAAGATAGTGAGTTCGTTAGAGATTTAGGAGTTTTGGTGAGCAATGATTTCAAAATGAGTAAGCAGTGTGTTGAGGCAAGTAAGAAAGCCAATCGAATGTTGGGATATATTAGAAAAAGTATCACTTCTAAATCTAAGGAGATTATTTTGCCATTGTATAAGGGATTGGTAAGGCCACATCTGGAATATGATGTTCAGTTTTGGTCTCCCTTCCTCAGAAAAGATATAGAGTTGCTTGAAAAAGTTCAGCATAGGGCTACAAAAATGATTAAGGGTCTATCTGGTATTGATTATGATAACAGATTAAGATCTTTAAACATGTATTCCCTGGAAAACAGGAGAGCTAGGGGTGATTTAATACAGTTATTCAAGTTCATAAAACAGGGAGACATGGAGGGCTTAGATTTTACTTTAAATAGCCGGACGAGAGGTCATGATCAGAAATTGAATAAATCGAGCTTTAGAAGGGAGGTAAAAAAAACATTATTTTTACAATAGAATTGACAATGAGTGGAATGCTTTACCAGATTATGTTGTGCATTCGAAGAGAGTAGAAGATTTTAAGAAGAAACTTGACGGACATTGGAAACTGGTAATGTATTAGATTTATTTTGGACCAACCTTGCTGGGCCTCTGTCCTGTTGTTGGTCGACAATTTTTGTATTTGTATTTGTATTAAATTGACTGTTAAATTATTTTTCCACCTCTACCCGTGCAACGTCGGGTATAACAGCTAGTCTCTTAATATATGTGATTGTTTCATTCACAATTTTCCAATGCACTTGTATCTGTAAATATATGTATTTTAATCTCCAAATTTGAAATGCAATAAATTGTGTATTTATATACTATATGTGATGTGTAATGAATATATTACTTCATTGATTCATTCACAATTTATTATTAAATAAAGGTATGTAAAAAAATAACTTTGTTTTTTTTATTTATATAGTATTTAGTAGATTTTCATTTTTGATTGGATTGCATGTTTTTTTATTTGTCTTTTAGAATGAGATAAAATAAAAATTCAATTGTCTCTAAATTTTAAAAATAAGTTACAAATTCTTGTTTATAATGAGAATTACTGCTGTAGAGAATAGAGATTGTAGCATCGCTGCTGAGATGAGCGCCCTCATGCGGAGCATTTAGTACGGAGCCAGGTTTTCGCTGGCGCGACACACTATCCTTCTAGCCTCTATAGTTTGAATCGGCGCGGCTGCGATTATTTAATGTCCTGTATCATTGCACCGCGCTTTCCCCTCGGCCTTTTCACTCTTTTTACTTTCGTTACTTTTAATTGTTACTTTATAAGTGTTTATTTTTTGCTGAAATGGGTAGGTAATTTTTACATTGAACTTGGGCTACACACTTTGATTAAGTATGGAGATGGAGAATATTTCGGCTTCTTCTAATGAGTAACTATCGCTACTGTGCCGTTCCGCAATGTAAACATTCGGTGATTTCATTTACTAAGGCCCTGTATTTGAGCTTTGAATTTGAATTTACTGGACTAACGCTTGAAAACATCGAAAATAAGATCATTCACAAACAACTGAAGCTGGTTTAAATTTAAGTATTAATTTTTTACTAGATAATTTTTTCAAGTATTGAGTTTGTACTGCATGATTTCAACTCAACTGTCGAATGTCATTTCAACTGTGGAATGATATCAACTTTTTGCTGAAATTCAAACTAGAACAGAGTTAAAATAATAATTAAAATCATCCTTTTTTAGTTTTGGTTTCGTTTTTGCAAATTTATTTCGCTTGTTTCGGATTTTTTTAAATTATTATAATTATTAACGTATTTTTGATTTGTTTGACAGAGCATAAGTTTAACTGTAACTGTGATTACGGTTTGCTGTTGTTTATTCCCTCGTGTATTTATTATTCTTACTTTCTTGCACTTTATCTTTGAACGAATTATTTTCAATTAGTTTTTGAAAAACATTGCTTTCTTTTCTTTCATTTTTTAAATATGGGTCGTGCAAAATCTTTTGGAAAACGGAAACTTCGTCCGTATCAGCATCGAAATTCAGCTATTCACTACATTTCAAAAGTTCAAGAACCTTGTAGTGCTTCGAAAAAAACGTGTTTTTTTTAGTGTGTGAAAAGCTTCCTATATCGAACATCGATGAAAATCGTGTTGTTGTTGTCTCAGCTGGTTAGAAACTTTACCAAATGTACATTTTGTGAAATACCCGATACTATTACAAAAGTGATTTCCAGCAGAAAAGGATTGGCTTCTAACCTCTTGATAAGCTGCACTCATTGTGCAAACGCTGCAAGTGTTATGATTTCTTCAGGGACGAACAGCTCCTATGATGTAAATGTACGCTTTGTGTACGGTATGCGATGCATTGGGCAGGCCAGAAATGCTGCAGAGACCCTGCTAGGATATTAAATTTGCCACCTCCACCCACCAAGTTTGCAAGCCACTATGCAAAACTCTTACTGAGCTTGAAAGCTGTTTCGGAGAAATCGATGTTGTCTGCTGTCGAAGAAACTGTCAATTGAATGGCCATGACCGAGATATTTGTAGAGATTTCGATGGAACGTGGCAGAAGCAAGGACATCCATCCAATAATGGAGTTGCTACTTTCTGTTGTGACATCCCTGAAGGGTAAGGTGTTAGATGTTGAAAACATGTCTAATTTCTATTTTTTTGTGCTCGAAAAAACCCGCAGTTACCCATGTGTGCCAAAACAATTTCACAGGATCGGGTTGTGGCATGAAAGCACACGGTGTGATGAAAATGTTTGAGAGATTGGATCGGAACAAACAAAATATGTTCGATACACTCGTTTCCTGGGAGACGGGGCCTCCAAAGCTTTTGATTTGGTGCCATCGTCAAAAGTTTATGGTAATGACACTGAGATAAGAAAACTGGAATGCATTGCTCATGTACAAAAGCGTATGGGTGCTAGACTGCGAAACATAGTTTCTGACTATAAAAAGAAAAAGCTTTCAGATGGGGTAAGAGTTTGCCGGGACGAAATAGGTTGACTAGAGACAAAATTGCAGCTTTTCAGACACATTATGGCAAATCCATCAGAGCAAATATAGGCAAGGACGCCACTGCGATTAGTCAAGCTGTGTGGGCCATATACTTTCACAAATCGTCAACAGATGATAACCCACAACATGGACTTTGTCCAACAGATGCAGACACCTGGTCCTGGTAAATATAACATCCTTACTTCATAATGGACCAAAATATACGCATAAGAGTAGTTTGCCCCAACCAGTTATGCGGAAATATAAAACGTGCGGAGCAATCAGATGAAGAGGAAATTTCAGCTGTTTATTTTGTCTTCATCTGATTGCTCCGCGCGTTTGATAGCTCCGCCCCTGGTCGTGGCTTTTGTGGAAGGAAACTATGAGTTTAACTATAGGTAAATATGTGTTAAGATTTTGTTTTTTTAGCTTTTTCTCAAAATGTTGAATTTTTGACTTTAGATGCGCGCGAAGCAAAAAGTATTGAAGATATTGACTTCAAATTTTGTACATAGTTTAATAAATCACTAAAATGTATTTTAAAACAAAAAATAATTATTACTGACTGAATATTTTTTTTAAATTGGTTATATGTGGTTTTAAAAATAATGTTTTACGTAAATTTTGTAATTTGGAGCATAATATCACAAAAAAAAACTCTAAGACTATTTTGTATTTAATAAAAAGTTTCAACCCTTTAGCATAAAATTAAACCATCAAAAGTAAAAAAAAAAAAAAATCGCGCGCACCTTAGTTAAACTCACTTTAAAATAAGGGCCATTCTCTGTAAAAAGGGACAAATTGAAGTCCCGGATACTTTGCTCTTTATTTTCCAATTATATATGCATGTTTGTGATTGATTAGTTTAAGTTAGCTCACAATCTAACTTGTCACACCTAAACAATATCAAATAATTATAATTTACTTTAAGAAAATTGAGTTTAAATACCCGATTTGTCACTCCCTCACACTGTCCCTACATGCTTTTACAACTTTCAACATCATAAAAAGGCCGTTTTAAATTAATATCTCTTTTTGGTGGAACTATTTATGGTTAATTAGTTTGTGTAGTTTGCGAAAATGTATACAATGTTTTCTACCATCAATAGTTTTTTGTAATTTTTTGAAAATGTATTGTCCCTGGGTTATAGATTCACTCCTACAACGCTGATTTCAAGTACAATTAAAAACTTACTAGAAGACTAAGAAATCGAATTTAAATTGTCATGTAATTCTTAAGAGATTGTGGTTTCTAAATCAGCCATTAGTTGTTTTTTTCCCATGAGTGATAACGTTTTTACAGTACTTTTAGTATTAAAAATAGCATGCGAGTCTTTTACTGTCTTCACTCTCTCAATCTCATTTACTAATCATAGATAAGTGCGAGTATTTTTTTACTAGTCTCAAATTGTGGGCATAGATGTATATTAACATACAATCATTAAACCTTATAAAAAATTCTTTGAAATGATATTATTTGAGTTTCCTACAAAATCGTCACTCCCTCACACTACCCCATCTCAGCCTTGAAAGGTCAGTCCACATTGGATAACTTAATCTTGGATATTTCTTTCCAAGCGCATTCAATACTAATCTGTTGTTTCGCTTCAACTGCAGATTTAAAAAAAAAAAAAAAGCGCATGCCTTTAGATATTTCACGAGAGTGATTATGCGTATCTTCTTCTACGTTATGATCAAGCATCAGAGTTAGGGTTAGTTTTAATTATCATTTCACTAGATCTACACGAGGGCTATTGATGACGGGTATCGTAATTAAGAGACACTGTCACGTTATGATCAATAGATTTAGAACGAATAACTGTAAATTAAAATGCTATTTCAATTTTTTTAACCCGCTCTTCTCGATCAGTAGTCGTTTCCTCTAAACACATCATACGCATATCAGACTTTTTAAACACAATTTATTCCATTGAAATTATACTTGACAAAATGCCAATATTCAAGTATGGTCGGTGTCGGCTCGTCACTTGACTGTTTTAAATTAATAACTATTTTTGGTGGAACTATTTATGGTTAAATAGTTTGTGTAGTTTCCGAAAATGTATACAATGTTTTTCTACCATCAATAGTTTTTTTTGTAATTTTTGGAAAATGTATTGTCCCTGGGTTATGGTTATGTGGTTCTCAATTATGACACCCGTCGGCAATAGCCTTCATGTAGCTCTAGTGTAACGGTAATTTAAACTTACCTAACTTTACCATTAACAGAAAAGAATAACATTAATATCGAGATATATATCGTGTATTCTGCCTACTGTAGGTTTAGTTGCGCCTTTTAGTCAACCAAACCTAATCAACATAGATTTGAATCATACGTTTTTGTACTAAAACACCATGCGTAACACTTTGGGCAAGTCAAAAAGGCATGCAATGTTTTCGGTGTCGTATGCGCATATATTGTCATTTGCTCATGCTCAGTACTAAAGGAGTTTACGCCAGTTGTCAAGTATGGAAAAAAAACATTTTTTTTTAAATCATCAAATGGATCTGAACCATTTTTTTACTATATATGAATGTGTGCATTGGCTCGAAAAAGACTTATTTTCGAAAATCAAAAACGGCTAGTGCTGAAAAGTTGCCTTATGGCAAGGCCATTAATGAGATAAAATCAAATCAAAAAGTATCTTCAGGTGCCCAAATGACCTTGAAATTTAGCCATTTTCTAAAAAATCGGCTAAAATTTGTCCGAAATCCCTATAGCTTCAAAATTATAACGGGCAAAAATTATCTAATGAAGAAAAATAGTAATTTGACACTTCCACTTGCATTTAAAACCAAAAAACTGTTAAAAAAATTCATAATTACTGTATCTACTGACCCGTGAAACTGCCCCCTGCTTAACCCCACAGTATCTACATGAATTGTAGTAAAACGGTGCAGCTGACCCGAAAAATATTGTTTAGGTTTCTGTCAAACAGAAGGAAACCTCCCAAATATTTTATAGATGTTTTTAAGTTTTAAAAATATATCTGTCATTTCGATAAACTTCCGGCAGGCCCGTCGCGTGGGCAGGGGACTGCAGCAGTCATTTGCAAACCCCATTTGTAGCTTCTTTGCAGCACTATTTGCGGTTTTCTAACCAACATATGAAACTCTCCAAGAAACTTTTCTTAAAAAGAGTTGAAGTTTTGAATTCTACCAATCAGACCACAATAGTTATGCTCCCACAGAGGCCCATCAAAAGGGGGAACATCTGGATTATGAAGCGCACGTGTTTTAAATAAAACGCAACACTTGATTCGGCACTTAAGTTCCCCGTGGAATGCATAGAAACCCAGATGTTAACACTAAATCAATCGCCAAGTACCCATCTTGAGAAGGTTCTGTCCCCCCCCCCCCCACCTCTCTCACCCCCTATTAGTCTTGTTTGATGATGGGACGTTGGCATATGGGGTACATGCCTTCTAGAAGGCAGTGATCAGTATCAGTGTGAGACATTCATTCAACTACTTCGCTCTACTGCATTTTCTCGATTATCTCATGTTCACTTTTTTTACATATTTCTCAAACACACATATATTTTAACACACATATATTTTACACTCAAACACACATATATTTTAAGATTTTAAAAACGGCTAAAAAAATTATATGAAAGCGTCCATTCACAATTGAAAATATCATAATTACGGCTGAAGCCACATATTTCAGTGACAAAAAGTTTCCAAATTAAAATAAAAAGAAAATTCAAATCATTAAAAACTTGGACATTAACTTAATTAGGCTTTAGAAATACTTCAAATCCCTAAATACGTTTCAGATCGTAATTAATATAATTTTTAATTTTTTGTAAAATTTGAATTTATTCGTATAATTAGATATCAGAACCTCGTATAATTAGGTCTCAGAACCTGAATATTCTGGCACAGAAAAAAATACAAGTTTAATATAAGAGAAATATTCTTAATTAAGCCAAGGAATTGAAAACCTCAGAGATAATCTAATCCTCTTACATATAAATAAATTTAGATAAGCTTAAAAAAAATTGATTTTTTTTATTTATGAATGAAGGTTAGGATAGGAATTGTTAGATTGTGCTGTATTTTCATTATGAGAATAATTTTAAAAAATAGTTATTTGCTTAACTTATTAATTTTAAACTATTTACTTGAGCTCAAACAAACTAATAAATTGAGTAGTATATATATTATATATAATATATATATATATATATATATATATATATATATATATATATATATATATATATATATATATATATATATATATATATATATATATATATATATATATATATATGTCATATACACGATTGTACACCAGCGCCCTCTAGCGCCTACCTATGGTAACTCTGCCCCAACCGCTATTTTTGTCATTAGGAGCGGTGTGAGGGTAACGAGAGGATGTAATTCTTTGTCAGCTTTACTAAATTAAATTGATCTTCAACAAATTGAGTTGCTTTCTTCTTAACTGCCCCTACGCCCTCCTAAACATGGGGGCTCGACAACTGCCTCTCGTCATCGCGAAAATCATCGATATTTAAAATTTTTTCTTAATTTTTCAAAACCAAAGTGTTCCCGGAGGTCAAAAGCTAAATCCTATTACGAACCGGGTTCACACAAATCTACGAACTTTCAGTCTCACGAGGTCAAACCATATCCTCTTACGAATCAGAATGAAAACCTATTTACGAACTTTTTGAACAAAATATCTACGAACTTTACGACAGCAAACAGAAACTACTAAGAGCTGCAACATCACCACGCCACGTGAGTTCCTCTTCAGCCGTCAAGCAGAAGTCGACTCTACATCACCCACATCAACTACGAGAAAAGGAGGCCAACACCACGCCTATATCTACGACGACAGCGGACTGCGGTACTACTATATCAACTACGAGAAAAAAAGAGGCCAACACCACGCCTAAATCCACAACGACAGCGGAGCTTCACTTCGAGCAACAAACAACATAGCATCGTACCAACACATCGCACGCACTGGTAAATTCAACGAACGAAACAAAAACTACAGGTAGGATCAATCTTTATTATTACGAAGATGTATAAGCATTCGAAAAAGGAAGACCTCGTAAAGGTTGCTAAAGAACTTGGCGAATTGGTGCCGGAAAGCGCAACAATAATAACAATAAAAGAACTCATAGAGAAAAATAAAACGTTTATAGATGACCCAGAGTTCGTACAAGATTTAATAGTTACAACAGTAGAAGATAGAAAAACACGAGAACAAAACGAAAACAGTAAATTAGAAATTGAGAAAAACAAACTAGAGGTCGAAAGAATTAAATTAATACGGGTTGAAAAAGAACTAGAATTAGCTACAATCAGAAATACTTTGACGGAAAACCAAACACGTGTAGGAAACGAAAGTAGGGCCAATGAAACATCAACACCTAGCATCGAAACATTAATGAAAAGCGTTAAAACTTTAAGCATGCCTGTCCCATCGAAACCGGAAAATTTCAATCTATTTTTTAATTCATTGGAAAGAGCTTTCATAACAAAGGAAGTCCCGAAATCAATGCAATCGGAAATTTTGATTAATATCCTTGGTGAAAAAGCCAATAGCATACTACTATACATACCGGAAAACGAACTACAAAATTACGAACAAGTAAAAGCGACCGTCTTACGCGAATTTCAACCATCGGCAGTAGAATGTTTACTAAAATTTCGTAGAAGCCAACGGATGCCGAATGAAACGCACCTACAATTCAGTTCGCGATTAATATCAAGTTTCGAGTATTACATTAAGCTACGCGGTGCTACAACTTTCGAAACACTGTGTCAATTAATGGTAAGCGACAAGCTGTTCAGCACGCTTGACCGCGAAACCCAAACACATGTATCCATAAGACAGGGTGAAAACTGGTTTAAACCGACCGAATTAGCGAAAGAATGTGATGTATACTTTAATTCTAAACGAAAGCCTTTTAATGAAACCCATTCCCGCCCAACATCGTTCGAAAACAACGGACAGCATCAATATAGTAATCGACCAACGTACAATAATTACGACAACACATATCAACAATCGCCAAACAACAAACATCCAAATCACTACGAATCGTCATACCTTCCAAGAACACAACGAAACCAAAACAATCATCAAAATCACTACGAATCGTCATACCTTCCAAGAACACAACGAAACCAAAACAATCATATGACCCAACATGAAGAAACCGAAGAATTCGCCAATGTGTCACTCATCACAACTACCACAACATACCAAAACGATCCACACTTCAATAAATTACAACATGATTATATTTATCTCCACGATAAGAAAATTAAAACGTTCATAGATTCTGGCACTAATATAGTTTGTGTAAAATCCCTCTATTTACCGCCCGACATCAGTTACGAAGGAACAATCACTCTAAAAGACGCCTTTGGAAAAACGCAACGAGCAAAACTAGCAAAAATACAATTGACTTGTCCCAAAAATCAGAAAAGAGTTATAGTGAATGCTGCCGTGTGTGAAAAATTAAATGCAAATCTAATCATTCCACCCAATGTCTATAACACTCTCCTAACACCTACACTTACACACAAAAACCCAATGGAAAACCGAAACCTGTCATCCATCAATCAACCGAATCTACTTCTTACCGAAACCATCCCACGTGCATTGGAAATTTGCCAAGATCCCAGACCCGCGATCAAAATACAGAAAGAAGAACCGCGCTTTTCTCCTCCGATCTTCGATTGCAAAACGCAGAACCAAGATTTTCCCTTTCAAACAAACCAAGCAACGATCTACTTGTGCGAAATGAAGGACCGTCCCTCGACTGACCGAACAGATGTTGCATTACGAGACGCTAAGAAGACAGTTGTCCAACAACATGTGCACTCAGTTTTCGATGATACTTGAACTTAGACATTTTATTTTACGAACTTTCTGCAGACCAGAACTTTTTATTTTTCCTACTTGTGCAAGAAACTATTCGCACGGACTTAATTTTTTTTCCTTCTTGTCTTAGTTGTTAAAGTGTTCAATGTTTAAAGTGTTTTCTTTATAATTTTCAGAAGAAATGTTTACAGAGTCTCATTTGTTTATGTCAATTTTTATAATTATTTTCAGAAGTAATTTTCTTAAGTGTATTATTTTGTATAAGTTGTCAAAGTTTAATTTTTTTATTATGTTGCATGTTTTATTTAGCTAGCATGTTTTTATTTTATTTCATAGCAATTTGTCGAGACGACAAACGTCAAAATGGCCGAGTGTCATATACACGATTGTACACCAGCGCCCTCTAGCGCCTACCTATGGTAACTCTGCCCCAACCGCTATTTTTGTAATTAGGAGCGGTGTGAGGGTAACGAGAGGATGTAATTCTTTGTCAGCTTTACTAAATTAAATTGATCTTCAACAAATTGAGTTGCTTTCTTCTTAACTGCCCCTACGCCCTCCTAAACATATATATATATATATATATATATATATATATATATATATATATATATATATATATATATATATATATATATATATATATATATATATATATATATATATATATATATATATATATATATATATATATATATATATATATATATATATATATATATATATATATATATATATATATATATATATATATTTCGGTGGTTCGAAGAAACAAAATATTCGAGTATCAACTTCAAACAGGGCTCAAAAGTTGCGTATCTTCATGCTGATTATCGGAGAAATAATTTAAAAATTCTAAAGTTGTAAATATAATAGGCCCCGTGGGTTTAAAGTTTCGAAAAAAAGGCAAAAAACGACTAACTTCGAAATATCACCCAAAATTTGCAGATAAATTATTGAGCTTCCAAACTGCATTTTTTATGTATGAAATACTTCACTTATAAAAAAAAAATTCAAACGTATGTTTTTGTAATTGTAAGTCTCACAAAAGATTGAAAATGTACAAATTTAAAGTAATTTTGGGATTTTCCTTGCTCCTCAAACCTAAGCTATATTGCAGTCAACACCATAAAAACCATTTTACTACATTAAAATAAAAAAATTATAAAATATGAAGTCGATTTGAGCAGGAAATCGGCCTTATATTCCTAGAAAGTCAGGACCGTCGCGTGGTGCAGGGCCCATTACCCCTTATTATGATGTCTCCAAATAACAGTGAAAAATATTAAAATCAGCTTTGAATATGGATGATAACACTTAAATTAATCTTTATTTATCTATTTAACTTAAAATAATTCCTGTTAATGCTGCTCATTTTAGACCATTTTATTTATTTTTTATTTTATGAAATGATCAAGAACTCACCACGGTGAGGGGACTGCAATTCGAGTTATCCTGCAGGTATACTCAACCAACCATATTTTTTTATCTTGAAGTTAAATACACAGATATGTAAGGTTATGTATATGTGCATAGTTATTTTTCGTTAATGTTTCTTTTCCAAGTAAATGCGTATAAAGGTAGGTTTTTGTGACATTTCTGCATATGGCTTCTAGAGACAAAAGAGTAGACTTTATGAAGCCATCTCGAGATACATGACCACATATTTTAGTTGAGGCCTGTTTTACAAGCTTAATACAACTCTTGACTGATTGAGTGTGGTAGGAAACTTCTTACTTTTACTCATGAGCTTATTATAACATTTAATAAGTGATAACATTTCAATTTTACTAACGTTCCTCAGTAGTAAACGGGTGTGCTGATGCCACACAATAGAGTGGGCGTGTCACCTGTCAATCATCCTGAACTGATAGACGGGGGGTGGCGGCTTCCTTTGATCTTTCCCCTACTGATATAGGTGGTTGGGGGATGACGTCACCCGGATCTTGTGTTGAGTTGTATTATTGCTGCTTTAGTTTCGGTATTGAAATAGGGTGTTTTTATTGTGACGTCATATTGATGGTAGGAGTTGTGGTTTCGGTAGGATGTTAGATGTGACGTCATCTTGATGGTAGGAGTTGAGATGTTGGGTTCCTGCTTACAGACAAGGTTTCGGAATGGGTTTTCAGTATAGGGTGCTTTCTTGTGACGTCATATGGACTGTTGAGTTGTAGGCATCCTGCTTTTAGTTTCGGAATTCGCAGTTGTGTAGGCAGTTGAGTTGTTTGTTTCCTGGTTGTGACGTCATGTTTACTTGTTGAAACTCGTATTGTCTTGTTTTTTAGCCGATCGTGGCGCCATCTATGAGACGGTATGGAACTTAATTATTCTATTAGTTTGTGTATATGCGAAACCTAGGTTAATTTTTATTATTTTAAATAAGGTAATAATTCTATGTTTATTCGGATTTAATTTAAATTAAATTGTAAAAGGTATTAGTAATTTTTTAAATAATTTTTCTAACCACTTTTACTTGTGTGGGAATCGAACTGACAAAAGAAATTCGTCGTATAGTGATTTACCGTGTATCATAACCACTATACCACGAATTCCCGACATGTATTCTCGTTTTAAAGTATAAGTCCGAAAACGAAACTCAATCGTACAAACCAAACGCATATCAATACGTCACGAATAGATAACTTCTCAACCAATCACGCTCGTCCAATGGTCATCCAATGAGGGCGCACAACGAGTGCTGCCATTCCGCGGAGTTAATGTTTCTCCCTCTGCAGTATTTTTATAACGAACCGGAACTTTATTAATTAGCTGGTCTTTAATTTGCGTTAAACTATCTTCTACATCATCACTGTTTCCCGTTTCTTCTTTAGTATTTGATTTGTCAGCGATTTCTATGTGGAGGCGGTCCTGTTTTGGAACTTTTTCCGCATGTTCCATTTCAGGTTTTGGAGTAGGCTTTTGAAAATTGACATAACTTTGAAGAACTTGCAAGTACAATGATGCTTTTTCATTGTCCTCTAAATTTTTCTGTTGAAGAATTTTATGCATTTTTTTATCCATATCGGAAACATAATCCTGTACAAAGGAATTTAGCCTATCTTCAGGTACTAACACAAGTTTCTTACTAAACTCCATTAATTAATGTACTAATTACTGATATGGCAGCAGGTAATAAGACACTCAACAATCCTTCACCACGTTGTGTTCGAAGCAATTTCCGTTTCTTGTACAGAGGTACTTTTTTATCAGCTAATTTGCGAACACTTTGCTTGTAAGGAATTAATTTGCGTTTCTGGGTCTTAGTTAACGGTACGTTACCTCGAAGTAAATTTAAAGCACATTCACACAAATATTTAATAGTGCAATTCGGGCAATCTTTTAACAATTTCTTTTTTGTTTTACTTTTAGAGAGAATTTTTAAGTGATTCAGCTGACGCTCCGTACACATCGGCATAATGCTATCAAATGATACTTGCTCTGATTGTTGTGTCTTTTATATGTCTATCTTATCGTGGCTGATAAATTACCGTTTTATCACCTGGAAAAATCCCCGTACGTAATCTTAGTAAGTCATCTGTATTTGGTTTCAAATCAATTAATAAGTAACTATAAGGAGCTGAAGTGGCGTCTTGAAATACCTCTTGGAAAAATTTATTCCTTCCAGGATATAACTGTTTACCCAAATGCATGACCTGAGTTTTATCTCTTGGATTTTTAAATATAACCATGTACTGGCAATTCAAAGATATATCCCTCATTTCTTTCCCCTTATGAAACAGATTTTGAACTAAAAATATAACACTCAAATTTCTATGATGACTCCCTTTCGTGAAAAGTTTAGAAATTCTTGAATCTCCCCCTAATTCCGACATCAAATCATCAATAATTATCAATCTATCTTTAAAAGTATGTATATCAGTTGGCAACCCTTCATGAAATGTTACAGTAGGAATAGTATCAAAAAGATCTTGATATTCACCGTAGCACCATATGACTTTGGACGGAAATGGCATAATTCTTTTATGTTCAATTAATTTCTTAACGAAATAAGATTTTCCGCTAGAGGTCATTCCTGACACTAACATAGTCAGAGGATGTTTAACAAACAACAACTCCATTGTAAATGGTAATTTAATAAAAAAGCCTTCCCCTTTTATACATGGCGTCCCAAATGTATGGATGTGTGAGTGAACTTTTTCTATCCAGCTCCTTCGCGGTCACGAATTTGCATCGATTTTCCACATAAGCAGGAGCTGGTTGATTTTTTTTTGCCGAAAAGTGTAACTTCTCAGGTTTTTTTTTTTTTTTTACTGATTATCTTTTATTGACAACTCTAACAAATTATATGCAGTTTCCTGGGAATACACTCGTCCTTGTTACTTATCAGGAACAGATGTTTTTTCTTTGGAACCTATAAGTAACCAAACAGAACAAAGAACATTTGGTAAAATATCCATTAAAAGAAAATTTTTTATTTTGTAAAAGGTCTCAGAGGTGTCACTTTTCAAAATTCAATAAATGTGAAAACCAGCACTCATCATTGACCTGCTCTCTTCACCAACCAAAGCTTTAATATCCATAGGGTAACGTGTACCAATCTGATTGTATAACTCTCTTGTTATATATTACACCATAACGCTTAATTTCCTCTCTGTTAAAGATGCGTCTCTTTTTTGCATCCCGACAAATCTTGCGATCGTTGACGATCGGAACTTTGGTCTGTGTATCCATGTCCTGAACTAGTTTCTTCATGGCTTCAAAATTGAGGAGCAAGCTATTTTTGAAATTTAGAGTAAAACCCCGAATCTTGCAGACCGTTTTGTTAGTGGATGTGACGTATGCATAGTTTTTGGGACCTCCTGAAAATAAAAATGGAGAAACATGAAGAAAAATATATATTCATATAAAAAAACATTTAATTAAAAATTTACAAATATCGGTGTTAAAAAAGTCACCTGAAATAAACTTCGTGATTGTTTCTCCTCCTAGCTCATCCGTGAATTCTCCCAGGAAATTTCCTAAGGGTGGATCGTTAGTCCCGGTAGACTTATACACGATTGAGTCCGTATCGAAATAAAGTACATCCCGGCCCAACTTCTCGATTTCGGAATATAACTTTAACCGGGCATGACAGGTAGTGAAGGCAGCGATGAATATGTTTGTGGAAGCATCCTGACCAAGAAAATTCTCATTTTGTTTCCACTGCACAGTACACACATTTTCCGAGGGGAAGTACAACTCTTCTATCTGTAAAATATATCAAAAACATTATTGAAAATTTCATACAAGATAATTACACTTTATAGACCACAAAGAAAGACTTACACTCTTGGTAGTATCCGAGATTAACTTGTTGAAGTTCTCTAAAGTCCTGATATATGTCAATTGGCTCTTATGCCTATTCATGCCGAATCGTCCCCAAAAGCTGTTAAGGGCCAATTTAGACACAGCTCTCTTACCAGGATTCATTTCTACGTTCTCTGGGTCTAGCTGTATTCCTTCTTTCGCCAAGTACGAACTTATGTAGGCATCTTTTTGTGCGTCTGTGATGCATTCAGCCGGCCAACCAGACGACTCCTGTTTCGTCTTTAAAAACGTATCAATATAAGACTTAAACAAAGTAGTGGACGATCTACTGAAATTATACACTTCATGCACCTAGGGAAAAAAATACACAATTAATAATTGTTCAAATAATACATAATATAATACATTATCAAATAATAAATTGTTCGAATATTCATGCTTTACTTTTAGAATGCAAAAGAGCTTCTTTTAATTATCTTATTTAACGTACCTTTAATATCACATATCCTTTTTCAATGGCCTTCTTAACTTCTTCCGTCACCCAGGTTCCAGTGAATTTCCTTGAGTCTTTGTCATGTTGGCAGGGTTCTTGTTGAAGACGTTCACAGCACGTTCTACAAAGAGCGAACATCAGCTTCTTGTCATGTCGGTAAGGCAATACAGGGTGATACAACTGGCGAGGAGGCAAAACCGTGCATTTGATGATACCAAAGTATTGAGAGATATCCGTGGCTCCTTCGTCGGGTATTACAATTTCGGGATGGCCCACAGGATAACTAGAAAAAAAACTGAATAAATATCTAGAAAATAATAATGAAAAAAAAAAATCCAAATAATGAAAAAATTATAAGTACCTGCAATACTTATTGCACCAAGGATATAAACTCGTGAAATCGATGTACTTGGCATCACCCTCGAATATGTCTTTCTTATCGTGGCTGATAAATTACCGTTTTATCACCTGGAAAAATCCCCGTACGTAATCTTAGTAAGTCATCTGTATTTGGTACTCTACCTGTACTGTTACACGAGGGGTGGCGGCTTCCTTTGATCTTTCACCTACTGATATAGGTGGTTGGGGGATGACGTCACCCGGATCTTGTGTTGAGTTGTATTATTGCTGCTTTAGTTTCGGTATTGAAATAGGGTGTTTTTATTGTGACGTCATATTGATGGTAGGAGTTGTGGTTTCGGTAGGATGTTAGATGTGACGTCATCTTGATGGTAGGAGTTGAGATGTTGGGTTCCTGCTTACAGACAAGGTTTCGGAATGGGTTTTCAGTATAGGGTGCTTTCTTGTGACGTCATATGGACTGTTGAGTTGTAGGCATCCTGCTTTTAGTTTCGGAATTCGCAGTTCTGTAGGCAGTTGAGTTGTTTGTTCCTGGTTGTGACGTCATGTTTACTTGTTGAAACTCGTATTGTCTTGTTTTTTAGCCGATCGTGGCGCCATCTATGAGACGGTATGGAACTTAATTATTCTATTAGTTTGTGTATATGCGAAACCTAGGTTAATTTTTATTATTTTAAATAAGGTAATAATTCTATGTTTATTCGGATTTAATTTAAATTAAATTGTAAAAGGTATTAGTAATTTTTTAAATAATTTTTCTAACCACTTTTACTTGTGTGGGAATCGAACTGACAAAAGAAATTCGTCGTATAGTGATTTACCGTGTATCATAACCACTATACCACGAATTCCCGACATGTATTCTCGTTTTAAAGTATAAGTCCGAAAACGAAACTCAATCGTACAAACCAAACGCATATCAATACGTCACGAATAGATAACAGGTCTGGCAACGCTGCAGAGGGAGAAACATTAACTCCGCGGAATGGCAGCACTCGTTGTGCGCCCTCATTGGATGACCATTGGACGAGCGTGATTGGTTGAGAAGTTATCGACGGAAAGGATTTATCTATGGATTGTCATTGCTACGTTTAGTTTCTTCAAACGTGTGTTATTTTTGGTGATATTGTGCGAATTTCAACTATTTCGGTGGTTTCATCTTGACTTCTGTGTGTTCATCGAATACTTTGGATTTCAACAAGAGAAAAGTTTACGATGTCTAAGAGAAAATATAAAGAGGTTAGTAAAATTATATTATTTATTTACCGTTTAATCATTTTATCACGTTATTCTTTTTAATTCCATTTAGTTCAATAAGTATTCTTAGGCTTAGTATCTTGTAGTATCACGTTGCTTTATAATTCAGTGTATTAAAACCTATGTCTTCTTTAAAAGTATATTGCTTTCAATGTAGTTTAATCATTTTACCATCATTTACCATTTTACCACGTTATTCTTTTTAATTCCATTTAGTTCAATAAGTATTCTTAAGCCTAATATCTTGTAGTATCACGTTGCTTTATAATTCAGTGTATTAAAACCTATGTCTTCTTTAAAAGTATATTGCTTTCAATGTAGTTTAATCATTTTACCACGTTATTCTTTTTAATTCCATTTAGTTCAATAAGTATTCTTAAGCCTAATATCTTGTAGTAACACGTTGGTTTATAATTCAGTGTATTAAAACCTATGTCTTCTTTAAAAGTATATTGCTTTCAATGTAGTTTAATCATTTTACCACGTTATTCTTTTTTAATTCCATTTATTTCAATGATCTACTTATTATTAAGCATAGTATCTTCGTAATTCATGTTATTAAAAGCTAAAGGTCTAAGACCTCCCCCAACAATATTATTTTTTCATTTATATATAACATTGAAATAAGGTGGGGGTTGTTTCAGTAGGGTTATTTATTTTTATTATTTTAATTTAGATTTAATTTCAACTGTATTGAATTTAACTTTAAAAAATAGACCAAATCTACCAGTCCCCCTGGCCAAATTTTTATTATTTTAATTTAGATTTAATTTCAACTGTATTGAATTTAACTTTAAAAAATAGACCAAATCTACCAGTCCCCCTGGCCAAATTTTTATTAGTGTTTAATAACTTGTAATTTTAATTTCATTTGGTTTGTGTGCTTCAGCTTTAAAAATTGACCAAATCTACCAGTCCCCCTGGCCAATTTTTTATTATAGTGTTGAATAACTTGTAATTTTAATTTCAACTTAATTGTGTGCTTCAGCTTTAAAAATAGACCAAATCTACCAGTCCCCCTGGCCAAATTTTTATTAGTGTTTAATAACTTGTAATTTTTATTTCAACTGAATTGTGTTTCAGCTTTAAAAATAGACCAAATCTACCAGCCCCCCTGGCCAAATTTTTATTAGTGTTTAATAACTTGTAATTTTAATTTCATTTGGTTTGTGTGCTTCAGCTTTAAAAATAGACCAAATCTACCAGTCCCCCTGGCCAATTTTTTTTTTAAATATTTAATATTATAGTAACTTTGTTCATTATATTATTTCAGGTTTAATGTAAAAATAATATTTGTTTGGAGTAGGTGCATTTTTTAATTATGTTTTATTTGGGGTTAATATTCAGTGCACGTTGAAATTTTTTTTTTACTCCTTGCTAGTGCGATGACGATGTTGACGAGCCTCGCAGTGAGATCTCGGTGCTATTTGAGGAAATGCCAATGGGTGATGTTTCGGAAGCATGGCTATATGATGATGATGATGACGAGGTAATTATTTATATTTTGTTTTTTTAAAAAAAGCTCTACTTATCACTGATTTAGGCTTATTGAAATTGATGCTCATGTGTATTTCAGGTTATGGGTGTATTGACTCAAAATTTCGTTGAGATCCCAGATGACGAGGTAATTACTTATATTTTGTTTTTTAAAAAAGAGCTCTTACTTATAACTAATTTAGGCTTATTGAAATTGATGCTCATGTGTATTTCAGGTTATGGGTGTATTGACTCAAAATTTCGTTGAGATCCCAGATGACGAGGTAATTATTTATATTTGGTTTAAAAAAAGCTCTTACTTATAACTAATTTAGGCTTATTTAAATTGATGCTTATGTGTATTTCAGGTTATGGGTGTATTGACACAGAATCCTCTTCCAGAACAAATTGGAGGTGGAATTGATACACCTCACAGAGATTTCTGGACGCCTATGCCGATCGATGACACAACCAATGTAAGAATTGTCATTTTTAACCCTTTTATTTATTATCCTAGACTTTGTATAAGAATAAATTGAATGATATTCTAAATTTTTTTAGTTGGAAAAAGCCATTGTTCTCTCAGAGAAACGTCGGAGAAGAAACCCAAGGTTCAACGTTGAGGAAGTGTCATACGATGCCCTGGTTGATTGTGATCGCATCCCTCAAAGTTCCAGGGGTATGCCTTTAATTTCAATTATCGAGGTGGTTCGTTTGCTTTTTCATGTCCTGTTGATGAGGGCAACAGTTGATATGGACCCACACGATATGATAAGGTTCATACTTTTTGCGGATGAATTGGATAGGCCTATCTCAACATGTTTAATGCAAGTATCCCAAATGACCGTCGAAGTTTTGTTTGCTGCCGTATTAAAGGTAATACATCAATATAATTTTGTGCCATAATATTCTAAATTTAATGAGTTTTAATTACTTTATGTGATATCAATTTATTTTTTATTTTACCACCCTTTGTAAATGGACTTCAAATGATATTCTTTTCTTCTATTCTAAAGGTACTTCAGTCTAAAAGTACGATAAAGTTGGACGAGGGGTTCGCGATAGAAGTCGTGAAAATTAGGCGGCCTAGAGGTGGGGCAAGGAATGCCAGACCGGTGAACCCCAATGTGGATCGCCTGAAAAAAACTTCAGTTTTCGCCATAGATGACGAAGGCACACACTTATGTTGTGCAATGTCCCTCATCTTAGGAAAAGCCATCATCGAAAATGACGCCGATTTACCAACTCTCCGAAAACGAGCGAACAAACTTCTGATGCGAAAAGCAATGCAGCTTCATACCACAGCTGGTGTACCTGAAGGACCCTGTGGTTTTTCAGAGATTGCTATTTTCGAGAGGCACTTGAACATTCAAGTTATTGTGATAGGACCTGAAAACATCAAAGAGGTAAATTGATTTTTTTAAAAAAAATGTTGCATGATTCTAACAAACTATGTAACGGTCATAATAATAATGTTTTTGTTTTTTTAAGACCAGCTACAAAGGTCCTGAACGTAGTGAGAAGATTTACCTGTGGCTACACGACAACCACTACGATCTCATCAAGTCTCCCAAGGGGTTCTACGGCGCAAGTTATTACTGCGAATTCTGCAATGTCCCCTTCAAAACCCTCATAGCTCACGCCTGCTCAGATATCTGCCATATCTGTCGAAGAGACCAGTGCGTCAAAGGGTCGCCCAAAAGATGTTCACACTGTGACAGAAATTGTGCGTCGGATGATTGCTACAATGCACATAAGCAAAACGGTATTTGCCGCCAAGTAAGTTTTATAAATATTTATTTTCATAGTTTATGGTTAGTTTGCATCTTGACTGATTCATAATTCTCACATTATATTTATTTTCAGATATGGCAGTGCAGAAAATGCTGCAAAGTGATGGAGTGGCGAAAATGCACGAAGTATGAGCATAAGTGTGGTGAGACACGATGTAAAGGTTGTAAGAATTATGTGGGATCCGATCATCAGTGCTACCTGTCCTCAAAGCCCTCTAAATCATCTGTTGACAAATTAATGTTTTTCGATGTAGAAACCGACCAGAGCTCCGGAGACCATGTCGTCAATTTTGTAGTCGCACAGTACGCCAATGGTGATGAACGGGTTTTTAAAGGCTATGACGCACTAGACAAGTTTTGTAACTTCCTTTTCGACAAGAGACACAAGGGATTCACGATTCTGGCACACAATCTTAAAGGCTTCGATGGACAGTTTATTCTTCGCTGGTTGTTGGAGAAAGGGCATGACCCCAAGGTTATACCACAGGGATCCAAATTGATGTCGATCCATTTTCAGGTAAATTTTATTCTTCATTTTTCTTTTATTTTCATTTCTTCATTCTTCAATTACTTTTAGTGTAGATTTTTCATACTTATTTTTTTAATTCGTGGCTGATTGATGTCGATTCACTTTCAGACACTGCAGATGACATTCATTGATTCATTCAATTTCCTGCCAATGGCCCTCTCCAAGCTACCGAAGACATTCGGTTTGAATGAACTCGCAAAGGGCTACTTTCCCCACCTCTTCAATAAGGAAGAAAAACAGAATTATGTGGGTCCTCTACCCGCTCGTCAATTCTACAGTCCTGACACCATGTCCTCCACCGAAAGGCAGAAGTTTCACCAATGGTACGACCAGAGACAACTAGAAATATTTGACTTCCAAAAGGAAATGCTGCTTTATTGCCGGTAAATATTATTCTTCGTTTTTTTTATTTTTAAAAATTTAGTGTTGATTTTACATACTTAGATGTAATATTTATAAATTGGTGGATTAGTTTTTTTTTATTTCTAAAGTGTATTTTAAATTATGTATTATAATTTCATTTTTTATAGATCTGATGTTGATATATTGAGAAGATGTTGTCTCGAGTTTAGGAAGGAATTCATGTTTACAGCAGGAGTGGACCCATTTTGGTAATTATATTTTAAGTTTAAACCCAAAAATTTCTTTAAAAAACTAACAAATTATTTTTTCTTAAAATATAACTTTTTTTTTATAGTTATATCACCATTGCGTCTGCATGTATGGCATGCTTCAGAAGTCGACACATTTCCCTTGGTACCATAGCCATGATTCCCCAAAATGGCTACGTTACGGGGAACTATAGTAAGGACTCCGTAAGATGGCTTGATTTTGTAAGTGCTAAAGAAAATATCTGTATTTACCATGCTGAGAACGGCAACGGTGAGATAACCATATGTGGTGTCAAGGTTGACGGATTTTGTGAAGAAACAAATACCATATATCAATACCATGTAAGTTATTTATTATGAATATTTGCATAATTTAAAAAAAAACTTAACATTTTATTTAAAAAAATGTGCTTACACAATTTTTTTTTTAGGGATGTTTCTATCATGGGTGTGAGATTTGCTTTGACCGGGACACGATCCATCCGCTGACTGGTTCCCCCATGAACGCCATAAGACAGAAAACGCGGGACATGACAGCCATGTACCAGTCAAGAGGCTACACAGTCATCGAGATGTGGGAACATACGTTTCAGCGCATGATTCGTTCCGACCCGGAGTTAAAAACATTCGTAAAGAACCACATTTCCGTCGATAGACTTAACCCCAGAGATGCCTTCTACGGTGGTAGGACAAATGCAGTATGCCTTATGTTCGAGGGTGATGCCAAGTACATCGATTTCACGAGTTTATATCCTTGGTGCAATAAGTATTGCAGGTACTTATAATTTTTTCATTATTTGGATTTTTTTTTTTCATTATTATTTTCTAGATATTTATTCAGTTTTTTTTCTAGTTATCCTGTGGGCCATCCCGAAATTGTAATACCCGACGAAGGAGCCACGGATATCTCTCAATACTTTGGTATCATCAAATGCACGGTTTTGCCTCCTCGCCAGTTGTATCACCCTGTATTGCCTTACCGACATGACAAGAAGCTGATGTTCGCTCTTTGTAGAACGTGCTGTGAACGTCTTCAACAAGAACCCTGCCAACATGACAAAGACTCAAGGAAATTCACTGGAACCTGGGTGACGGAAGAAGTTAAGAAGGCCATTGAAAAAGGATATGTGATATTAAAGGTACGTTAAATAAGATAATTAAAAGAAGCTCTTTTGCATTCTAAAAGTAAAGCATGAATATTCGAACAATTTATTATTTGATAATGTATTATATTATGTATTATTTGAACAATTATTAATTGTGTATTTTTTTCCCTAGGTGCATGAAGTGTATAATTTCAGTAGATCGTCCACTACTTTGTTTAAGTCTTATATTGATACGTTTTTAAAGACGAAACATGAGTCGTCTGGTTGGCCGGCTGAATGCATCACAGACGCACAAAAAGATGCCTACATAAGTTCGTACTTGGCGAAAGAAGGAATACAGCTAGACCCAGAGAACGTAGAAATGAATCCTGGTAAGAGAGCTGTGTCTAAATTGGCCCTTAACAGCTTTTGGGGACGATTCGGCATGAATAGGCATAAGAGCCAATTGACATATATCAGGACTTTAGAGAACTTCAACAAGTTAATCTCGGATACTACCAAGAGTGTAAGTCTTTCTTTGTGGTCTATAAAGTGTAATTATCTTGTATGAAATTTTCAATAATGTTTTTGATATATTTTACAGATAGAAGAGTTGTACTTCCCCTCGGAAAATGTGTGTGCTGTGCAGTGGAAACAAAATGAGAATTTTCTTGGTCAGGATGCTTCCACAAACATATTCATCGCTGCCTTCACTACCTGTCATGCCCGGTTAAAGTTATATTCCGAAATCGAGAAGTTGGGCCGGGATGTACTTTATTTCGATACGGACTCAATCGTGTATAAGTCTACCGGGACTAACGATCCACCCTTAGGAAATTTCCTGGGAGAATTCACGGATGAGCTAGGAGGAGAAACAATCACGAAGTTTATTTCAGGTGACTTTTTTAACACCGATATTTGTAAATTTTTAATTAAATGTTTTTTTATATGAATATATATTTTTCTTCATGTTTCTCCATTTTTATTTTCAGGAGGTCCCAAAAACTATGCATACGTCACATCCACTAACAAAACGGTCTGCAAGATTCGGGGTTTTACTCTAAATTTCAAAAATAGCTTGCTCCTCAATTTTGAAGCCATGAAGAAACTAGTTCAGGACATGGATACACAGACCAAAGTTCCGATCGTCAACGATCGCAAGATTTGTCGGGATGCAAAAAAGAGACGCATCTTTAACAGAGAGGAAATTAAGCGTTATGGTGTAATATATAACAAGAGAGTTATACAATCAGATTGGTACACGTTACCCTATGGATATTAAAGCTTTGGTTGGTGAAGAGAGCAGGTCAATGATGAGTGCTGGTTTTCACATTTATTGAATTTTGAAAAGTGACACCTCTGAGACCTTTTACAAAATAAAAAGTTTTCTTTTAATGGATATTTTACCAAATGTTCTTTGTTCTGTTTGGTTACTTATAGGTTCCAAAGAAAAAACATCTGTTCCTGATAAGTAACAAGGACGAGTGTATTCCCAGGAAACTGCATATAATTTGTTAGAGTTGTCAATAAAAGATAATCAGTAAAAAAAAAAAAAACCTGAGAAGTTACACTTTTCGGCAAAAAAAAAATCAACCAGCTCCTGCTTATGTGGAAAATCGATGCAAATTCGTGACCGCGAAGGAATAGCTGATAAAAAAGTACCTCTGTACAAGAAACGGAAATTGCTTCGAACACAACGTGGTGAAGGATTGTTGAGTGTCTTATTACCTGCTGCCATATCAGTAATTAGTACATTAATTAATGGAGTTTAGTAAGAAACTTGTGTTAGTACCTGAAGATAGGCTAAATTCCTTTGTACAGGATTATGTTTCCGATATGGATAAAAAAATGCATAAAATTCTTCAACAGAAAAATTTAGAGGACAATGAAAAAGCATCATTGTACTTGCAAGTTCTTCAAAGTTATGTCAATTTTCAAAAGCCTACTCCAAAACCTGAAATGGAACATGCGGAAAAAGTTCCAAAACAGGACCGCCTCCACATAGAAATCGCTGACAAATCAAATACTAAAGAAGAAACGGGAAACAGTGATGATGTAGAAGATAGTTTAACGCAAATTAAAGACCAGCTAATTAATAAAGTTCCGGTTCGTTATAAAAATACTGCAGAGGGAGAAACATTAACTCCGCGGAATGGCAGCACTCGTTGTGCGCCCTCATTGGATGACCATTGGACGAGCGTGATTGGTTGAGAAGTTATCTATTCGTGACGTATTGATATGCGTTTGGTTTGTACGATTGAGTTTCGTTTTCGGACTTATACTTTAAAACGAGAATACATGTCGGGAATTCGTGGTATAGTGGTTATGATACACGGTAAATCACTATACGACGAATTTCTTTTGTCAGTTCGATTCCCACACAAGTAAAAGTGGTTAGAAAAATTATTTAAAAAATTACTAATACCTTTTACAATTTAATTTAAATTAAATCCGAATAAACATAGAATTATTACCTTATTTAAAATAATAAAAATTAACCTAGGTTTCGCATATACACAAACTAATAGAATAATTAAGTTCCATACCGTCTCATAGATGGCGCCACGATCGGCTAAAAAACAAGACAATACGAGTTTCAACAAGTAAACATGACCTCACAACCAGGAACAAACAACTCAACTGCCTACACAACTGCGAATTCCGAAACTAAAAGCAGGATGCCTACAACTCAACAGTCCATATGACGTCACAAGAAAGCACCCTATACTGAAAACCCATTCCGAAACCTTGTCTGTAAGCAGGAACCCAACATCTCAACTCCTACCATCAAGATGACGTCACATCTAACATCCTACCGAAACCACAACTCCTACCATCAATATGACGTCACAATAAAAACACCCTATTTCAATACCGAAACTAAAGCAGCAATAATACAACTCAACACAAGATCCGGGTGACGTCATCCCCAAACCACCTATATCAGTAGGGGGAAAGATCAAAGGAAGCCGCCACCCCTCGTGTAACAGTACAGGATGATTGACAGGTGACACGCCCACTCTATTGTGTGGCATCAGCACACCCGTTTACTACTTTCCTCAGAATGGGTGGTGGATAAAATTCACATGCATCTCAATTTATTAATTCGGGATAATTAAAGTTAATTTTGAATATCAGACTTTTTTTATCCTTCGATATTACTTACCTTGCTTTTATTATTCCATTATAGCCCAGCCTTTGAATATCTTTGCGATCATCAACGTGCTTTGATAATAACACATTTTCAGCACGTGCAAAAAAGGTTTTTTTTTTTGTTTCAGGATCAATAAATTTACCCAAGTTTTCTGGCAGGTAACTTGAAGTTTTGATTGTTTGAAACACGTGCTTTGGGCCCTCAGTAAAGGCTTTTCTTTTTCACATTTTCAATCTACCGCTGCAAGGCAAGTACAATTACTTGCATTTTTGCCACATCCACAAGAAAAGGATATTTCACACTTACATGCTGCAATATCAAAGTTTGTTTGAGCTTCATTTACGAATTCATTCACTTTATCATAACTTGCACGTTTATTGAAATGTTTGTAAGTTTTTTTTCAATAATTATCTTTAAACAGTTTTATCATGTGTACAACACGAGTGTGCGGCACTACTGGAATGAAAGCCTTGTGATAAATTTCTTCAACCGAAGTATAGCAACACTGTCTGCTATTTTTAAAAATTCTACTTTTTTTATTTGAATGAGATGATATTTCTTCTAATAAATAAAATATCACATCTTCATGTGTTGGTAACATACTTAGGAAAACCGAAAATTTTACAGCGATTTTTCTGTCTGGTACCAAACTTCTTTTTCTGAGATGATATTTCACAACAATTCTCACTAAACTCAATCGAAATCAATCCTTAAAACCGAATTCGTCGCTTTTTCAATATGATATAAGCTCAAACCTCTTGTAGTATAACTTCATGCGTTCTCAAGTGGCCAGCCAGATTTATGCGTTACATCTGTTTTTATAAGAAAGTTGTATTTTATATGGTTAACAAAATAACTTCAATTTTCCTTCTTCTATCGGTACCAGCAACAGAATCTTTCTTTGAAAATTCATTACTTCATCATTTTTAATAATAAAGCAAATAAAAAGAAAAATAATTGAATTGTAAGTGTAAACATTAAGTTTACTGTCATTTCTGGTTTTAGAATTGTCCTGACTGGTTAAAACATAAGATTTTTAAATTATACTTCCCTTGCAAAACTTAAGTTTTCTTATTTATTCAAGGTTGATAACCGATAATAATTGATATTTGTCGAATGAAGCATTGACGCTGGAACACGTATTTCGGCTGTCATACCAACCTTTGCCCAAATATCAGGCATTTATTACTTTTTTCCTCCCATACCTGTTTCAGTAGCCCAACCGTTGCATTAACAGGAATTCTTTTAAAATAGATAAATGTAGATTACTTTAAATGTTTTTATTCATATTCAGAGCTGATTTGCATTTTTTTCACTGTCATTTGGAGCCATCATAATAAGGAGTAACGAGACCCGTACCACGCGAGGGAGCAGCGCAGATGCCCAAAACGATTAGAACGAGTAAGTGCTTTCCCCCCTCAGCAGGGGGCCGGGGTGACCGTGGGCTACATTTTCGGTAAAAGTTTTTCGCCAAGAAGCCAACGAACAAATAACAAGGTACTGAATTATTTGTGATTTGCGCTTAGCCCCTTGTTTCAGAGATGTGGGGTCCTAGGGCACTTTTGGGAGGTTTGTCCTTCACGAGGGGTTGTTCTAGACATCCCTGTCAACTGAACAATTAGGACGTGGCAATATATATTACTGACGCCTATTTCCTAAACGTTTTGAGATGGCTACGGATTCTTGCTGACTATTTTCAATTACCGTTACTTTAAAACGTATACATAAAATTAAATAACTATAATGAGAATATATCAAATAATCAGTTTTTACATGATTAGAATTAAAAGAAAAACGCAGAATAAGTAATGGTTTAAAAAAAAAAAATTTGAAATTACCATTCCGTCACCTCTGCTACATTTTAAAAATGTTATAATCAGCTTGTGTTGTACAATAAACTGTGCCTACCTACTCGTCACGTGATGCGAGCCGATGGGGTTCTTTGAAGAAGTCGTCCGCGCTATCTTGTTTGGAACGGAATAGGCGATTTATTCTTGTTTTTCTAATTGTGTTTATTTTTTTAATTGTGTTAGTTTTTTTTTCTTTTTTATTTATGGCCAAATGTTTTATGTTTCTTTTTTTGGCCGCAGTGAGGAATTTTCGCAATCAAAAAGAAGATAGAATCATGTAAACAAACCACTTGGTAAGTTCTGTTTTATTCTGATTATTCATGTTATTTATTTTGAAACAGGGACTAGCTAATTCTAAATTCGATAAGTTTGATACATATATTAATAATAGTGTGCATAATTTTTCAAGCATTTAGAGTATGTTTAAGCAAGCATTAGTACAATAATACATAGAAACATTAATCTAGTAACTTTATCGTTTAAAATAACCAGGCATGCATGTACATGCCAGTAATCTTTAATTATTGTTATTATGTAGTGAATACAGGAACACACACACACACACACACACACAATCTTCCTTTCTAATTAATTAAACTGTATTTCTTAAAACAGTGTACAGGTTTACTGATTTTAGCGTTATATAATGCTATCTTGTGCAAAAGTTTTTATTCAGTATTATTATATATTTCAGTATTTTTATTAAATGTTTAGCTAACTACTTCTCTATTTGGTTAACAACTGAATATTTGACATACTACTCTAACATTTATTATTGAATTACTTAATTTGAATTGGCAGAAGTAACTATATATAAGGAAGTCCAGACAAGTCATTGTTTTCCCTGAAAATAACACCTCAGGGCCTTGTCATTATGAAAAAGTACACTGCAAATTCATTAAACACTTTTGCAAACACCGATAACCAAAAACTAAATTTTAATTGTATTGAGTATCTCCCCAGCTCTAAATAAGCGAAGATCCTGCTACTTGAATCTTACGAAAAGCATGTTGG
The DNA here is from genome assembly GCA_019343175.1 of Oedothorax gibbosus. NCBI lineage: Eukaryota > Metazoa > Arthropoda > Arachnida > Araneae > Linyphiidae > Oedothorax > Oedothorax gibbosus. The sequence continues at coordinate 33,015 of JAFNEN010001851.1, forward strand.
GAAAAATCATCTTTATACTTAAGTTGATTTTTTTTCAGTCTGTATTTTGTGGTTAGAATGCATCCTGAATTCAATTTTTTTTTATAAAATGGCCAGTATAAATAATTATTTGGTACAAAACTGTTGTATTTGTCATTTTGTAATCGACTTTGAAGAAGTTATGGAAATACAGGCATGATCCCTGTTTAAGGGCAATTATAAAATAACAAGTTGGGCAGCCTGAAACGTTATACCAGGTCTGAATGGTAAGAAATTCATAATTGAGGACCTAAAGTGTTCTTCCCAGGTCTGGGCATCTCCAAAATAATTGCTGATCTATAAACAGCCTGTGCAGCCAAAAATGTCTGAAGAATAGAACCCCATGTAGAGGAGGTGCACTTTATTACCCTCCAAAGTCCCGATGCTTTGTACGATTTCGCCATTAACGGTTGCGTTGGGTGCCTACTCCGGTGTCGCCTCGTCACCTGACTGTAGTTCTAAATTACGACGCCCGTCGGCAATAGCCCTCGTGTAGCTCTTGTGCGACAATAATTCAAACTTAATTAAATTCAAACATTAAATAGATTAATGCATTAGATTTGTTTTTATATATTCAATATTATCTTAAAACTTTCTAGTTATATGCTGTTTGATTACTTTCAGGTTGTTGCATTTAATTTTCATCAGAATGGAATATATACGAGAAAGGAGAGGTTCTCTATTGATGGAGATGGTAAAAATACTTTTAATTATTTTATGCCAAAATTAATTCAATTTAAAGGGTCCTATAAATGTTGTATGTATGTAGATGTATTGCATATGTACTTAGACATATGTGTAAAACGGCCTTTTTCAGGAAGTTAAAAGTTGTAAAAGCATGCAGGGACAGTGTGAGGGAGTGACAAATCGGGTATTTAAATGAAATTTTATGTAAGTAAATTATAATTATTTGATATTTTTTAAGTGGGACTAGTTAGGTTGTGGGCCAGTTTACACTAATAAATCACGAACATGCATATATAATTTGAAAATAAAGAGCAAAGTATCCGGGACATCGATTTGTCCCTTTTACAGAGAATGACCCAGCTACATTGTTAAATATCACTTAGCACTTAGTAAAGCTTAATCTAATAAGAAATGCACTGGCAGAACATGTATTTTAGCAAAAAGCTTATTAACTTGTTTCAGAGGCCACGTTTATTTTAAGATCTAAGGTTTTGCTATTTAGTTTGTCAAAATATCATTTTTTGCTATTCAATTCATAACCCCAATAATTCCTTTATCTATATTCAGTTTGGAATTATTTTTTTTAAAAGCTGTCAGAAATATTATTAAAATGAACTTTTAATTAACGATATTTAATTTAAATAAATTCTTTGAAGTAATTAAAGTTTATATATTGTGATATTTTTCCATCATATTTTTAAACGTCGTTTTTATCTAATTTGACAGAATATTGTGGGAATGGTCTGATCCCATATCAACAGAGGGAGCCACGACACAGCCGTCCATTGAAAGGTCGCAAACTGATTACGTCACAGCGGCGGTGTCCACACTTTGAATTTCGCAACGACATTCGTGAGAACATTCGAAAACTTTGTCTAGAGAGGTGTTCTGCGGCACCCTCGTTTTGATTCTGTTGTGCGTAGATTAAATCTTAGTATTTGTTAATAAAAATAGTTAATTTAATCGTTAATTTCTTGCCTCACATGGGGGCTTAGCCGAGATAAAAAAAAAAAATTTCTCCTGCGGGAATAAGAATAAAATCTGAACGAACAAGCCATTTCAATTGTTTTCAGTTTCGGTTGCTACGGGGCAGATGAACTGCCGGAACGGGCTTACGTATGGCGAATAGTGCAGTGTGACTTCTTTTGTGGAATTAAAAATAACTGTTCATATTTACTGACTCTGGAGCCTGTCAACTTATGGATTATATTTAATTTGAGGTGCAGATCAGTGTAGTATTTTTCCTGTTTACACCAAATCTTCGGCGGTGAGTACAGTTTTGATTTATACTAACACCATGGTATTCCTCTCGAAGGCGAGAAAAGTAGATTTAGTACAGCTAACTCAAGAATTAAATCTAGTTATGCCGGAAGGAGCCAAAATATCACAGTTAATTAGCATAATTACTGGCGATGCAAATTATTCGGAAGAAACGACTAAAAATTTGTTGACAAATATTGAAACTGAGCGACTTGAAACTTTAGAAAAAGAAACTGAACAGGCTAATCGAAAATTTGAAATAGAAAAGTTAAAAGCCGAAGCTTTGTTACATAACAGTACGTCGGCAGAGCAGGAACGAAACACACAAAAGTGTAATATTATAAATTTGGTGAAACCATTTGATTCAAAAGGGGACATAGGAATTTATTTAAATTTATTCGAAAGACAAGCTATAAGGGCTGGTGTACCGACTGAAAGTTACGTGTCGCACCTATTAACTTTGTTACCTTTAGACATCGTAAATTTGATTGCTCGTGAACCGGATGAGCTCGCAAATGACTATGACCACGTAAAGAAAATCTTACTTAAACGATTTAATTTGTCGGCTGAACAGTTTCGCATCAACTTTGCATTCCTTAAAAAAGAAACGACCGCGAGCTGGCGAGACTTTGCGTTTGAACTTACTAGCAACCTCGAGGGATGGCTAGCGGGAATTGGAATCAAAACATTCGAACAGCTAAAAGAGTTGTTGATAGTCGACCAAGTTCGCCGAAAATTACCAAAGGATACGCGGGAACATTTTTTAGATCAGTTACCGAAGTTAAAGAGTATACATGAGTTAACTGACTTACTGGACGACTACGATAGTCTCCGATCAAAATTAAGCTACCATAAAACAAACGTGCACGATAATAGGTTGAAATTTAACGGATATGCAGGACAGGAAAAGCCTTTTAGAGGATCCGCCAATGCTACTAACCCTAACATGAATAAAAATGATTACCATAATGAAAGAGTGTTTAATAATAAAAATTTTGATATGAATGATAAATATGCTGATAAAAATCGTAGATATAATAAAAATGGTGTTAATTTAAGTGCAAAAAAATTTGATGGTGAGAATGAAAGTGTTACTTGTTTCACTTGCCACAATAAAGGTCATAAATCTTTTCAGTGTCCCAATAAAGTACCGAAACCAGTGAATAATGTGGGTAGTGCAAATACTTATTTGGATAGCAACATTTTAACGTATATTGAAATAATGGGAAAGCAAGTACAGGCAGTGGTCGACACAGCAGCCTGTCTCAATATTTGTAATTTAAATGTGTATCAAATGTTGGGTGAACCCAAACTGGAAAGAGACGGTACAACAGTAACTGGGGTTGGTAACGTAATCATAGAACCAATTGGACATTTTACTTGTAATATAACGCTTGATACGTATAAAATTCATTCTAAGATATATGTGGTAGAGGTGTTGGATTCTAACTTTAATTGGGAAATGAGTCTTGAATAAATTCACTTAGATAAATGAAAGTGGTATACATATTTTGGGTGTAAGAAATGCTAAGACTGTGTCATATTTCCAAATAGCATCACAAAATACCAACAAAATTACATCGTGATCCGCTTCCAAACCACAAAGAGCAAGGAACGAAATTTACAATGCCATTTCCTTCAGGTTAAAAGGTCAACAAACCGAAACGAAACCGAATCTAATAGTAGAAGCGAAGCTGAACACAAAGCATTGGAGTTGAACGTGAACCAGTCTGAAGGTTTGCAAGAAAACAAGATGCAGGTTCGAGCGCAGCAGACAAGCGACAGTGGCCTATTTCCGTCATAAGGAACAGGGCCCGTGACTTCATCGTCAGAAACTACTCAAGTTGTTCCTTTTCGGGTAAGAAGAAAACACACAGGCTACGTCACTTTCTGATCATGCCTACAATATACTATCAAAATCAAAAAAGAGAAAAACAAAATGCATCAAACCTGAACAAGGAAACCCAAGATCAATCACTTGCAAATCTGCCAAACTTTGAAGAATATGAACAGACATCGGACTCATAGAAAATAGTGCAATCAAACAAGAGCTACTCAAGTTAGTCAAAAGCTATAAACCAAAAAAAATCAAAGACACAAACTTGTCAATGAACATAATATTGTCAGACGAAATACCAATATTCGTTCGAAGTCGTCGACTGTCACAGCTAGAAGAGCAAATAGTTGATGACCAAGTACAAAAATGGCTGGAAGATGGAATAATCAAGGAGAGCGACTCAGAGTTTGCATGTCCAATAGTTTTAACACGCAAACGGTCAAATGAGTATCGCATTTTTTAGACTTCCGCCAGCTGAACAAGAAAATAGTTAAAGTTGGTTACCCTTTGCCGTTAATTGAAGATGTAATTGATAAACTACAGGGTGCGAAAGTATTTTCTTCGTTAGACTTAAAGAATGGCTTCTTTCACGTGAAGATTGATCCGAGAGTACCAAGTATACTGCTTCAACACGCCGACTGGACATTAGAATTTTGAGAGTTCCGTTTGGACTGTGTATCTCAAGTGCTGTTTTCCAACGATACATAAACACTGTTTTCAAGGACTTACTACGCGATGGAACTTTGCTGATCTACGTGGACGGACTTGATCGTGCCATCACAGACGGAAGAAGAAGGTCTGGAGAAATGAAGAAAGTTCTTCAGGTTGGCATCAGAATATGGGCTGGAAATCAACTAAAGAAATGTCAATTCTCAAGCATCGAATCGAATTTTTAGGATACATCATAGAGAATGGAAGGGTACAGCCTTCGCCGTCAAAGACTCTAGCTCTACAAAATTTCCCTGAGTTGAAATCACCTAAGATGACACAATCTTTTTTTAGGACTTGCAGGATATTCAGAAAATTCATCAAGGACTACGCCACTATCGCACGACCTTTGAGTGATCTACTGCGAGACAACGTCAAATTCCATTTCGGAGAAGAACAAAAGGAAAGCCTTCATATAACTCAAAACAAGCCCTATCCCAAAGCCCAGTTCTACATATCTTTAAGCCTGGTCAAGATTTGGAACTGCATACAGATGCGAGCAGTCAAGGATTTGGTGCTGTTCTGTTGCAGAAGATGAAGACAATTCTATGCATCCAATCCACTACATGAGCAAAAAGACAAGCCCACAACAAGAAAAGTATGGAAGTTACGAGTTGGAAGTGCTAGCTATCGTTGAAAGCCGTGAAAAAATTTAGAAATTACCTAGTCGGCTCAAAAATTCAAAATTGTACTGACTGCGCAGCGTTTCAAAAGACAACTTAGCAAGAAAGACTTAACACCGAAGATAGCAAGATGGGCATTGATGTTGGAAGAATTCGAGTACGAAGTTGTACACCGAGCAGGAAAGAAAATGCAACATGTCGACGCTTTAAGCAGAAACACAGTATTGATAATAACACGTTCTAATGCTGAATTGACGAGTAAAATTAGAGCTGCACAAGACCAAGACGAACACATACAAGTAATGAAAAATTTGACGGAACGTGGTGAAGACAACAATATGTAGTGAAACAAGGTATTTTGTACAGATGTGAAAATGGAGAAGAGCTACTAGTAGTACCGCAAAACATGCAAGTGGAAATCATCAAAGGAATACATAACAAAGGACACTTTGCTACTGCCAAAACCGAGGACATCCTAAAGCAAAAGTACTATATTCCTAACGTGAGGAAAAAGACCGAAGACGTCATTGCGAATTTCATAGACTGTATTTATACAATAGGAAACGAGGGAAGGCTGATGGTTTTTTGAAGCAATTTTCCTAAGGAAAACGTCCCCCTCGGCACATATCACATCGATTTCATGGGTCCGTTAACAACAACCAAACAAGCAGTATCAACATATCTTCACTGTATTGATGCTTTCACAAAATTCACATGGTTATACCCGGTAAAAAACAACCTCAACAAAATGTGCTCTTGAGAAACTGCAACTTCAACAGACATCGTTCGGTAATCCGACAAGAATCATTTCAGACAGAGGATCGGCATTCACAAGCAAAGAATTTGAAGATTATTGTCAGAACAAGGTATCGAACATTGGACGACAACGACAGGCGTACACAGAGGAAACGGACAAGTTGAGCGTATACACAACACATTAACTCCAGTATTAGCAAAACTATCAAGTGATGACCCAGCCAAGTGGTACAAATTTGTCCCAGAGTACAAAGAATTCTCAACAGTACAACATCAAGAAGCACAAAATTTTCGCCTTTTGAACTTTAACCGGAATAAAAATGAAGAACAAGGAAGATCTACAAATTAAAACACTTCTAGAAGACGAGTACATCAACAACAGAAATGAGGAAAGAGACAAGATGCGGGAAGAGGCAAGAATCAACATCCTACGCATGCAGGAAGAAAATAGGCAGCAGTACAACCGTAAACGAAAGAAACCTCGGACATTTCAGTCAACGAACTGGTAGCAGTGCAACGAACGCAATCTGGACCTGGTTTGAAATTGAGGCCTAAATTTTTTGGACCGTATAAAATAACTGCGATAAAGCCAAATGATCGTTACGAGGTTGCGAAAATAGGTCAACATGAAGGGCCGAACGTGACCACAACCTCAGCTGATTTCATGAAAGCATGGGTCTAGACTGGAAAGTCCAACAATTATACATATTTTTGTGTGTCCTTCTGCTGTTTTTGTTTTGTTTTATTTTCTAGATTTCGAGGACGGAGGATGTCAATCGGGGCGATGACCGTCCAGGATGCCCGAGTGTGGGAATGGTCTGATCCCATATCAACAGAGGGAGCCACGACACAGCCGTCCATTGAAAGGTCGCAAACTGATTACGTCACAGCGGCGGTGTCCACACTTTGAATTTCGCAACGACATTCGTGAGAACATTCGAAAACTTTGTCTAGAGAGGTGTGCTGCGGCACCCTCGTTTTGATTCTGTTGTGCGTAGATTAAATCTTAGTATTTGTTAATAAAAATAGTTAATTTAATCGTTAATTTCTTGCCTCACAATATTATTGCATAATAACTTGCAATTACATTCGTTTACATACATCGCCACCCACAATAAGCTTATACTTAATTTATGGATACTTTTATATCTGCAGATAATACAAGACTTATTATTTCAATATTATTACTTTGCACAAATTTGAAATGTTGGAAAACACCTTGTAAAAGAACAAACGAGTGGGCACTTCCAGTGTTTTTCTCTACGGCCACACGGTAACCGTTTTCTCCAAAGGATGTTAGCCATAGAGTTAGAAAAAGGAGAGAGCGCGATAATGCAAATCTCCCATTCACTGCCTGATACTCACATTAAAACCGTTTCACCTTGTCACGTGCTTTAGGGCTGTGATATTTGGCGTTGAACCCCAAGGCCAACCACCATTGGGATTGCCGCTCTTGTTAAATTTCTCCCTTTTCGGCGCTCCTGGTAATAATCGTAGTTCTTTTACGCGGTCTGTGACGTTTTTTTTTTCAAATTGCAATCCACTTGTTTGTAACAGTTTTCCTTTTTTCTTCTACATTTATATTAAAATAGGTACTTATGAAACATGTGAGTTAAGAAAACTTTTAAAAAATAATTGAGGGAACTATGTTTATTTTTAATGGCTTTGGTTCGGGCAAGTAAAAAACAATAACCGTTTTCTCCAAAGGATGTTAGCCATAGAGTTAGAATAAGGAGAGAGCGCGATAATGCAAATCTCCCATTCACTGCCTGATACTCACATTAAAACCGTTTCACCTTGTCACGTGCTTTAGGGCTGTGATATTTGGCGTTGAACCCCAAGGCCAACCACCATTGGGATTGCCGCTCTTGTTAAATTTCTCCCTTTTCGACGCTCCTGGTAAAAATCGTAGTTCTTTTACGCGGTCTGTGACGTTTTTTTTTTCAAATTGCAATCCACTTGTTTGTAACAGTTTTCCTTTTTTCTTCTACATTTATATTAAAATAGGTACTTATGAAACATGTGAGTTAAGAAAACTTTTAAAAAATAATTGAGGGAACTATGTTTATTTTTAATGGCTTTGGTTCGGGCAAGTAAAAACAATAACCGTTTCTCCAAAGGATGTTAGCCATAGAGTTAGAATAAGGAGAGAGCGCGATAATGCAAATCTCCCATTCACTGCCTGATACTCACATTAAAACCGTTTCACCTTGTCACGTGCTTTAGGGCTGTGATATTTGGCGTTGAACCCCAAGGCCAACCACCATTGGGATTGCCGCTCTTGTTAAATTTCTCCCTTTTCGACGCTCCTGGTAAAAATCGTAGTTCTTTTACGCGGTCTGTGACGTTTTTTTTTTCAAATTGCAATCCACTTGTTTGTAAAAGTTTTCCTTTTTTCTTCTACATTTATATTAAAATAGGTACTTATGAAACATGTGAGTTAAGAAAACTTTTAAAAAATAATTGAGGGAACTATGTTTATTTTTAATGGCTTTGGTTCGGGCAAGTAAAAAACAATAACCGTTTTCTCCAAAGGATGTTAGCCATAGAGTTAGAATAAGGAGAGAGCGCGATATTAGTACTTTAGTTTAAAACAAATTTAAATTTACACTGTGTTTTATGCAATAATTATAACTATTTTTCTTTTTTCTTATATGATGAAAGAATAACAAAACGGAATAGTTGGTGAAGATTTTCGCGTCTCTGCCCGTACCCTTTTTCAAATTTGGAGCGAGCCATCCTATTTTTAAATTTTTTGTTTAATAAGTATAACATGAGATACCCAGCTTTTATATTTTTTGATAGAAACAAAAGGAATAAAAAAAATTATCCAAAGCAAAATATTCCATTTAAATGACAAAACGAGTTCCCAGTAATTTTAGTTTTGTTTACTGAGTTTTGTTTACTTGAAAGTTTTCAAAACTTTATTGCGAAATAACTTTTTCTTGTCAGAGAATATAATTCCAATTTAAAAATATATAGAATGGTTTTATAATACAAAACTGTTGTAGTGGGTGGTTGCATGACCATATTAATAAGTTTTTACTATAGTTAATTTTTTTTTTAGTTTGAATTATCGTCGCACTATAGCTACACACGGACTATTGGTGATGGGTGTCGTAATTAAGTATTGCAATTGTCATAAGTTAAAAATTTTAAGCAAAAATAAAGGTAGAACTTATAAAAATAAATGTTGTTCTTTTAAATAGCTTTTAATAATTAATATCTTAAATAATTAACGTTAAGCAACGATGTTGGAAATCTAAACTACTAAAAAAATCTAAATTTTTATATCACAAATATCGAAATTCAAAAGAAAAAAAATTATATCCAAAACAGGAAGGTATATACCTGTAATATTAAAATGAAAAATAAATGTCCTATATACTCATTATAATTTTATAGTTGAAAATAAGATAAAATGAATAAATATTGTGTTACTTAAATAACTTTTAAATTTAATTAATAGCATTTAAATACTGATTTTGTACATCGAAACTACCAAATTAAATAGATCAAAATAAATAAACAGAATCTGTCACTTAAACCGCTTCCACACATTATTTGTTCTCACCAGGAAACACAATATTTATATGC
>JAFNEN010001851.1:50000-82124 GCA_019343175.1 Oedothorax gibbosus
TTTTTTTCCATTTTATTAACACAGAGAGAATACTTCGGTTTGGAGACTTGGCTACTGCTCCCATTTCCACCTAACCAGTCAAACAAATTATCTGGCGTTAGTTGGGTTTCTGGACTTAATCTGGATCTTGAGGTGTTATTTGGAGATATTTTCATGTCTTAAAAATGACCTGTACGAAGTCTTGCTATATCTTCATTAGTTTCAATGCTCAATAAATCTAATACGACCCATTTTGCTTCTGTTTGGGTACGGCTGGGTGTGTATATATTATCAGGGTCAAGTTTAGAGCAATGGTTAGTGAAAACCAGTGTTTGGCAAATTCTACTCTCCAGGCAGATCTGAAAGAAAGCAAATATATTTTGTTAAAAATGTTGCTAAAAGGGGAAAAGAAAAATAGGTAAAATCTGAAAAGTGTTGTGGAAAGTGCCACCATAGGAGGTGCGCATACCCCTGCTAGAACCTATTGCATATTTATCCCTTAGACACCAGCTAGAGTAGTTATAAATAGCGAAGAAGCTTCAATTTAATTTTACTTAGCTAACATACATAGTCTATAATTTAACTGACACTGCTCAGCTCAGGGTTTTCTGCGGAGAAAACCATCAGGAGGAATTACTATTACCTTGAAAAGGAGGCGATTGATGAGGTGGAAAAGAAATCTAAAAGGAATTTAGTTTATGAAAAGTACCATTTGAAGAAAAAAAATTTATATGCAAAAAACTAAAACTGTTTTTTCCATTCATTCCATTCAAACATTTCGACAAAGTCTTCCATAAATTATTACTGCAAATGGTTTCTAATGTATTTCTAAAACCTCCTCACTGCCATCATGTTGTAGAAAAAGAAGTAGAACCATATGTGTTAGTTGCAATCTTGAAGATCATCCTCTGAAACTAGCTATGATAATAAATTATTTCTAAGTGGTTTCATTTGTGGAAGATAATAACCATTCTAAATACTTAACCGGCAACTGGAACAGTCACGCCTGCAGCTACACCACAGTTGCATCAAGCATTGTCTTTCTACCCACAAACAAACCACGCTCCGCCCTGTTCGAATTGTCAATTATCCAAACCCCCTGAGGCGAAATTGTGTAGTATTTTTCCCCCAAGCGCTGGTATTGATATTACGTATTCCTTTTTCTTCTTCCATTTGTATGGCTAATGTGCATTTCTTTTCCCACGCTCTTGGGGATTAATGATTTCTTTTCCCACTATGTATTTCAGTTTTGATTTGAACCATCGATTAAAGAACATCAAATAGAAGTGTTGCAGTGTTTTGTTTTAGTGAAGTAGAATCCTAGTTATAATTCGTTTTATGATGCATCGTGGCCTAATAAGATTAGTAGAAACGTACAGGAAAAGTGTGTACAATGAGGCAAGGCAGATGTGGTGTGTATTTTTTAGGGTAATAGTGAGTTACTGAGTGACACGCGCATCTTGTAATATTGTAAGTAGTTTGTTTTTGGTTTTAGTTACGTTTACTATTTCAATTATTTTGAATTATTGTTAATTAGTGAATTAGTTATCAAAATGAAAACTGGTGATGTAAATGACGGTGAACAGGATTCTGCTTTAATGTTAAAGATAAAACGGTCCGCTATTAGGACGGCCACGAGTAAATTAATTACTAGGATAGAAAATACTTTTGTGGCCGAACTAGACAATCAGTACACATTGGATAACCAATGTGAGGATTTAAAGAGTTATTCGGATCAGTTAAAAGATGAAAATAGTTCTTTAAAGGATATTGACGACCAAATTTTTGGTCTTTTGGACATAGAAGAAATCGAAACTGATGCTTTGGCTAGTGAAGAATATTTCGAGAAAATTGTGAAATATCGTGGTAAGATAGAAAGATATGTAGCCAAATAGAAATTCAAAGCAGAGTTCCGCTCCCCTTACTGAAACAACGTCAGAAAATGTACATTATGAATATGGCACTCAGATGCCACGTGGTGTACATCCAAATGAATTGGTTATTAATGACAATTTAAAAATTCCCCCGGGGGGGGTTTTTTTTTAAAAAAAAAAATTTTAAAATTTGGGGGGAAAAAAAAAAAAAGGTTTTGGGGAAAAGGTTTTACCTTAAAGGGGGGGTTTTTTTTAAAAAAAAAGGGGAAAAAGGGGGAAAAAAAAAAAAAAAAAATTTCCCTTTTTAAAAAAAAAAAAAAAATTTTTTTTAAAAAAAAAAAAAAATTTTTATTGTAAGGGAAAAAAAAGGGTTTTTTAAAAAAAATTTAAATTTTTTTAAAAAACCCTTTTTAAAAAATTTTTTAAAAAAAAAAAGGGGAAAGGGGGAAAATTAAAATTAAAAAAATTTGGCCTTAAAAAAAAAAAAAATTTCCCCCCGGGGCCCAAAATTAAGTAAAAGGGAAAAAAAAACCCGCAAAAAAGAAAAAAAAAAAAAAGGAAACCCAAAGGGGCCCCCGGGCCCCAAAAAGGGAAAGGAAAGGGGGGGAAAAAAAATTAAAAAAAAATTTTTTAAAAAAGGCCCAAAAAAATTTTTTTTTGGTTTTCCGGGGGGAAAAAAAAATTTAAAAAAGGTTTGGGCCCCTTTTTAAATTCCCCCATTTAAAATTTGGGGGTTTTTTTTAAAAAAAAAAAAGGGAAAAAAAAAAAATTTTTTTTTTTTGGGGGGGGGAAAAAAAATTTTTTTTTGGGGGTTTTTTAAAAAAAAAAAACCCCCCCCCCTTTTTAAGGGGGGGGAAAAAGGGGAAAAAAATTTTTTAAAAAAGGGGGGGGGGGGGGGGAAATTTTTTTTTTTTTTTGGGAAATTTGGGAAATTTTGGGGGGTTTTTCCCCGGGAAAAATTTAAAATTTTTTCCAAAAATTTTTTTTTTTAAAAAAAAAAAAGGAAATTTTGGGGGGGGTTTTGGGGGAAAAGGGAAAAAAAATTTTTTTTTTTTGGTTTTTCCTTTTTTTGAAAAAAATTTTTTTTTGGGGGGGGAAATTTAAAAAAAGGGGAAAAAAAAATTTTTTTGGGGGGTTTTTTTAAAAAAGGGGAAAAAAAAAAAAAAAAAAAAAAAAAAAAAACCAAAAAAAAAAAAAAAAAAAAAAAAAAAAAAAAAAAAAAAAAAAAAAAAAAAAAAAAAAAAAAAAAAAAAAAAAAAAAAAAAAAAAAAAAAAAAAAAAAAAAAAAAAAAAAAAAAAAAAAAAAAAAAAAAAAAAAAAAAAAAAAAAAAAAAAAAAAAAAAAAAAAAAAAAAAAAAAAAAAAAAAAAAAAAAAAAAAAAAAAAAAAAAAAAAAAAAAAAAAAAAAAAAAAAAAAAAAAAAAAAAAAAAAAAAAAAAAAAAAAAAAAAAAAAAAAGGGAAAAAAAAAAAAAAAAAAAAAAAAAAAAAAAAAAAAAAAAAAAAAAAAAAAAAAAAAAAAAAAAAAGGGGGGAAAAAAAAAAAAAAAAAAAAAAAAAAAAAAAAAAAAAAAAAAAAAAAAAAAAAAAAAAAAAAAAAAAAAAAAAAAAAAAAAAAAAAAAAAAAAAAAAAAAAAAAAAAAAAAAAAAAAAAAAAAAAAAAAAAAAAAAAAAAAAAAAAAAAAAAAAAAAAAAAAAAAAAAAAAAAAAAAAAAAAAAAAAAAAAAAAAAAAAAAAAATTTTTTTAAGGGGAAAAAAGGGGTTTAAATTTTGGGAAAATTTTTAAAAAAAAAATTTTTTTTTGGGGGGGGCCCCTTTTTAAAAAAACCAAAATTTTTTTTGGTTTTTTTAAAAAAATTTTTTTTTTTAAATTTTTTTTGGGGGGTTTTTTTAAAAAAAAGGTTTTTTTGGTAAAAAGGGTTTTTGGAAAAAAAAAATTTTTTTTCCCCTTTTTTTCGAAAAATTTTTTTTTTAGGGGAAAAAACCCTTTTTGGGGGTTTTTTTTTTTTTTTAAAAAATTTAAAAAAATTTTGGGGGGTTTTTTTTTTGGGGGGAAAAAAGGGGGGTTTGGGGGGTTAAAAAAAAATTTTTTTTTTTTTTGGGGGGGTTTTTTTTAAAAAAAGGGGGGAAAAAGGGGGGGTTTTGAATAAAAAAAAAAAATAAAAATTCCAAATTTTTTTCCCCTTTTTTTTAAAAGGTTTTAAAAAAAAGGGTTTTTTTTAAAAAAAAATTTTTTCCCCCCTTTTTCCCCCTTTTTTTTATTTTTAAAATTTTTTTTTCCCTTTTTTTGGTTTTCCCGGGGAAAAAAAAATTTTTTTGTTTAAAAAAAAAAGGGGGTTTTGGGGGAAATTTTGGTTATTTTAAAAAAATTTTTTTTTAAAAATTTTTTTTTTGGAAAAACCCAAATTTGGGTTTTTTTTTTTTTTTCTAAGAAAAAATTTTGGGTTTTTTTAAAAAAACCCCCTTGGGGGCCCCCCCCCTTTTAAAGGGGGAAAAAAAAAACCCGCCCTTTTTTTAAAAAAAACCCTTTTTAAAAAACCGGTTTGGGTTTTTAAAAAGGGGGAAATTTTTTAAAAAAAAAGGGGCCCCCAAAAAAAGGGCCCCTTTTTTGGGAAAAAAAGTTAAGAATTTTTGGTTTTTTAAAAAAAGGTTTTCCCCCCTTTTTTTTTTTCCGGGAAAAGGGCCCCCGGGGGGGGGGGGAAATTTTTTTTTAAAAAATTTTCCCCCAAAGGGGGGGAAAATGGGCCAAAAAAACGGCCCCAAAGGGGGGGCCCCCGGGGGAAAAAAAATAAATTTAAAGGGCCCCCCCAAAAAAAAACCCCAAAAAAAGTTTTTCCCCCTCGAAATTTTAAAATTTTTTTTTCCGAAAAGGGGACCAAAAATGAAAAAAAGAAATTTAAAAGGGGGTTTTTGGGGGGGGGAAAAAAAAACCCCCCAAAAGGGTTTTCCCCCCAAAAAAAACCCGGGGGAAAAACCCAAAATTCCGGGCCCCCGGGGGGGGAAAAAAGGGGGGTTTTGGAAAGGGGTTTAAGGAGGGGGCCCGACCCCCCAAAAAATTTTTCCCCCAAAAACCCGGGCTTCCCCCTTTTTCCCCTTTTTTCCGGCCCCCCCCCAAAAAAAAAAAAAAAAGGGGGGAAAAAACCCCCCTTTTCCCTTTTTGGGCCCCGGGAAACCCGGGAAAAGGGGAAAAAAAAAAATTTTTCCCCCCTTTTTTTTGGGTAAAAGGGTTTACAAAGGGTTCCCGGGGGAAAAAAAAATTTTTTTGCCTTTTTTTTTCCCGGGGGAAAAAGGGGGAAAATTTAAAAAAAAAACCCCCCCCCCCTTTTTTTTTAAAAAAAAATTTTTTTAAAAAAAATTCAAGGGTTTTAAAAAAAAATTTTCCCCAAAAAATGGGGTTTTTTTGGGTTTTTTAAAAAAAAAGGGGGAAAGGGGGTTTTTTTGGGGGGGAAAAAAAAAAAATTTTTTTTGCCCCCGGGAATGAGGAGGCTCCAACAGAGAAGACTGTGGGCCGGGATCATCGATATTGACCCTGTCTCCATTCCTTGATGAAGATGGGTCATAAGAGTGTCCAGCCGTTTAGATGAAAGTGACACTTGACGTATGATGAGAAGAAGCCAGCACTTCTTCCGAACAAAGCAGTGTTAACCAGTCTCATAATTCGCAGAGAACATGAACGAGCCTTTTATGCTGGAGTTGACTACACTCTGACCAGAATGAGAAGGAGGTTTTGGATATACCAAAGGGGAGACAGTGTATTAAACAAGTCCTTCATCGTTGCCTCATCTGCCGACGATCAACTGTGAAACCAGCAGCACAGATGACTGCACCCATCCCAGGAGACAGATTGGTCATGACGCCACCCTTTTGCGTCGTAGGAGTGGATTTCACAGGGCCAGTCTTCGTGAGAGCGGGTGAAGAGAAAGAAAAAGCTTACATTTGCCTTTTTACCTGTGCAGTAACAAGAGGTGTACACTTAGAGCTCGTGTCTAGCATGTCCACAGAAAAGTTTCTTCTTGCACTTCGTCGTTTTCTGTCCCGCAGAGGCAACTGTAAAGTCATCTACTCAGACAATGCTAAGACATTTAAGAGTGCCAAAAAGGAGTTGTCCTCCCTCAACAAAATCGTCAGGGACTCAATGATATAGAATTTCATCTCTACAGAAGGGATCACCTGGAAGTTCATTATGGAACTATCAGGGAGACAGTGTATTAAACAAGTCCTTCATCGTTGCCTCATCTGCCGACGATCAACTGTGAAACCAGCAGCGCAGATGACTGCACCCATCCCAGGAGACAGATTGGTCATGACGCCACCCTTTTGCGTCGTAGGAGTGGATTTCACAGGGCCAGTCTTCGTGAGAGCGGGTGAAGAGAAAGAAAAAGCTTACATTTGCCTTTTTACCTGTGCAGTAACAAGAGGTGTACACTTAGAGCTCGTGTCTAGCATGTCCACAGAAAAGTTTCTTCTTGCACTTCGTCGTTTTCTGTCCCGCAGAGGCAACTGTAAAGTCATCTACTCAGACAATGCTAAGACATTTAAGAGTGCCAAAAAGGAGTTGTCCTCCCTCAACAAAATCGTCAGGGACTCAATGATATAGAATTTCATCTCTACAGAAGGGATCACCTGGAAGTTCATTATGGAACTATCCCCATGGTAGGGAGGGTTTTATGAACGGCTAATGAGAACAATCAAAGACCCTCTCAAAAAAATTCTTGGCAGAGCACTGCTAAGTTTTGAAGAGATGACAACAGTTCTTACAGAAATTGAAATTGTCGTGAATCACCGTCCTTTGACTTACGTATACAGTGAGGTTGGAGAACCAGAAGCCCTGTCCCCAGCCCACTTTCTGTACCCCGACAGGAACACTCTTGATTACCCGACGCACTTCGTAGAACTTATTAACAACGAGTCATCCAGAGAGAACTTAAACAGAAGAAAGAAGTACCAAACTGTGCTTTTAAACAGAATTTGGAAGAAATGGAAATACAACTACCTGCTGCAAACTGAGAACTGCGCACAATTCGACGACTCCCGTCCCAAAGGCAGAACTCAAAGTTAAAGATATTGTACTCTTAGAAGGAAACACTAAGTCCAAGTTTGTTTGGGACATTGGTATTATCGAAGAGATTTTTAAGGGTAGAGATGGACTCATAAGATCTTGCCTTGTCCGTACACACAAAGGATCATATAAACGTTCAGTTCAGTTACTGTATCCTCTAGAAATTAACTAAAAATATGGTCACTCAGTATACTCACTCATTTAGGACAATAGACATTATACATTACTGATTTTCAATTTATGTTAATTATGTCAAGTAGTTAAATTTATGTTTTCTAATTAAGAACAGTTGAACTCTGTAAGCAGAGTTCAGTGGGGAGTGTGGCGAAATTGTGTAGTATTTTTCCCCCAAGCGCTGGTATTGATATTACGTAATCCTTTTTCTCCTTCCATTTGTATGGCTAATGTGCATTTCTTTTCCCACGCTCTTGAGAATTAATGATTTCTTTTCCCACTATGTTTGTATTTCAGTTTGATTTGAACCATCGATTAAAGAACATCAAATAGAGGTGTTGCAGTGTTTTGTTTTAGTGAAGTAGAATCCTAGTTATAATTCGTTTTATGATGCATCGTGGCCTAATAAGATTAGTAGAAACGTACAGGATAAGTGTGTACAATGAGGCAAGGCAGATGTGGTGTGTATTTTTTAGGGTAATAGTGAGTTACTGAGTGACACGCGCATCTTGTAATATTGTAAGTAGTTTGTTTTTGGTTTTAGTTACGTTTACTATTTCAATTATTTTGAATTATTGTTAATTAGTGAATTAGTTATCAAAATGAAAACTGGTGATGTAAATGACGGTGAACAGGATTCTGCTTTAATGTTAAAGAGAAAACGGTCCGCTATTAGGACGGCCACGAGTAAATTAATTACTAGGATAGAAAATACTTTTGTGGCCGAACTAGACAATCAGTACACATTGGATAACCAATGTGAGGATTTAAAGAGTTATTCGGATCAGTTAAAAGATGAAAATAGTTCTTTAAAGGATATTGACGACCAAATTTTTGGTCTTTTGGACATAGAAGAAATCGAAACTGATGCTTTGGCTAGTGAAGAATATTTCGAGAAAATTGTGAAATATCGTGGTAAGATAGAAAGATATGTAGCAAATAGAAATTCAAAGCAGAGTTCCGCTCCCGTTACTGAAACAACGTCAGAAAATGTACATTATGAATATGGCACTCAGATGCCACGTGGTGTACATCCAAATGAATTGGTTATTAATGACAGCAGTATTAAGCAGCAATTAGTTAAATTACCGACGTTAGTAATTTCTAAGTTTTATGGTGATGCCATAAATTGGCTTGAGTTTTATAATCAATACGATAATGCCATTCATAGTAATGAGTTTTTAAGTAAAATAGAGGGACTCATCGATATTGACCCTGTCTCCATTCCTTGATGAAGATGGCATCATAAGAGTGTCCAGCCGTTTAGATGAAAGTGATCACTTGACGTATGATGAGAAGAAGCCAGCACTTCTTCCGAACAAAGCAGTGTTAACCAGTCTCATAATTCGCAGAGAACATGAACGAGCCTTTTATGCTGGAGTTGACTACACTCTGACCAGAATGAGAAGGAGGTTTTGGATATACCAAAGGGGAGACAGTGTATTAAACAAGTCCTTCATCGTTGCCTCATCTGCCGACGATCAACTGTGAAACCAGCAGCGCAGATGACTGCACCCATCCCAGGAGACAGATTGGTCATGACGCCACCCTTTTGCGTCGTAGGAGTGGATTTCACAGGGCCAGTCTTCGTGAGAGCGGGTGAAGAGAAAGAAAAAGCTTACATTTGCCTTTTTACCTGTGCAGTAACAAGAGGTGTACACTTAGAGCTCGTGTCTAGCATGTCCACAGAAAAGTTTCTTCTTGCACTTCGTCGTTTTCTGTCCCGCAGAGGCAACTCTAAAGTCATCTACTCAGACAATGCTAAGACATTTAAGAGTGCCAAAAAGGAGTTGTCCTCCCTCAACAAAATCGTCAGGGACTCAATGATATAGAATTTCATCTCTACAGAAGGGATCACCTGGAAGTTCATTATGGAACTATCAGGGAGACAGTGTATTAAACAAGTCCTTCATCGTTGCCTCATCTGCCGACGATCAACTGTGAAACCAGCAGCGCAGATGACTGCACCCATCCCAGGAGACAGATTGGTCATGACGCCACCCTTTTGCGTCGTAGGAGTGGATTTCACAGGGCCAGTCTTCGTGAGAGCGGGTGAAGAGAAAGAAAAAGCTTACATTTGCCTTTTTACCTGTGCAGTAACAAGAGGTGTACACTTAGAGCTCGTGTCTAGCATGTCCACAGAAAAGTTTCTTCTTGCACTTCGTCGTTTTCTGTCCCGCAGAGGCAACTGTAAAGTCATCTACTCAGACAATGCTAAGACATTTAAGAGTGCCAAAAAGGAGTTGTCCTCCCTCAACAAAATCGTCAGGGACTCAATGATATAGAATTTCATCTCTACAGAAGGGATCACCTGGAAGTTCATTATGGAACTATCAGGGAGACAGTGTATTAAACAAGTCCTTCATCGTTGCCTCATCTGCCGACGATCAACTGTGAAACCAGCAGCGCAGATGACTGCACCCATCCCAGGAGACAGATTGGTCATGACGCCACCCTTTTGCGTCGTAGGAGTGGATTTCACAGGGCCAGTCTTCGTGAGAGCGGGTGAAGAGAAAGAAAAAGCTTACATTTGCCTTTTTACCTGTGCAGTAACAAGAGGTGTACACTTAGAGCTCGTGTCTAGCATGTCCACAGAAAAGTTTCTTCTTGCACTTCGTCGTTTTCTGTCCCGCAGAGGCAACTGTAAAGTCATCTACTCAGACAATGCTAAGACATTTAAGAGTGCCAAAAAGGAGTTGTCCTCCCTCAACAAAATCGTCAGGGACTCAATGATATAGAATTTCATCTCTACAGAAGGGATCACCTGGAAGTTCATTATGGAACTATCCCCATGGTAGGGAGGGTTTTATGAACGGCTAATGAGAACAATCAAAGACCCTCTCAAAAAAATTCTTGGCAGAGCACTGCTAAGTTTTGAAGAGATGACAACAGTTCTTACAGAAATTGAAATTGTCGTGAATCACCGTCCTTTGACTTACGTATACAGTGAGGTTGGAGAACCAGAAGCCCTGTCCCCAGCCCACTTTCTGTACCCCGACAGGAACACTCTTGATTACCCGACGCACTTCGTAGAACTTATTAACAACGAGTCATCCAGAGAGAACTTAAACAGAAGAAAGAAGTACCAAACTGTGCTTTTAAACAGAATTTGGAAGAAATGGAAATACAACTACCTGCTGCAAACTGAGAACTGCGCACAATTCGACGACTCCCGTCCCAAAGGCAGAACTCAAAGTTAAAGATATTGTACTCTTAGAAGGAAACACTAAGTCCAAGTTTGTTTGGGACATTGGTATTATCGAAGAGATTTTTAAGGGTAGAGATGGACTCATAAGATCTTGCCTTGTCCGTACACACAAAGGATCATATAAACGTTCAGTTCAGTTACTGTATCCTCTAGAAATTAACTAAAAATATGGTCACTCAGTATACTCACTCATTTAGGACAATAGACATTATACATTACTGATTTTCAATTTATGTTAATTATGTCAAGTAGTTAAATTTATGTTTTCTAATTAAGAACAGTTGAACTCTGTAAGCAGAGTTCAGTGGGGAGTGTGGCGAAATTGTGTAGTATTTTTCCCCCAAGCGCTGGTATTGATATTACGTAATCCTTTTTCTCCTTCCATTTGTATGGCTAATGTGCATTTCTTTTCCCACGCTCTTGAGAATTAATGATTTCTTTTCCCACTATGTTTGTATTTCAGTTTGATTTGAACCATCGATTAAAGAACATCAAATAGAGGTGTTGCAGTGTTTTGTTTTAGTGAAGTAGAATCCTAGTTATAATTCGTTTTATGATGCATCGTGGCCTAATAAGATGTAGAAACGTACAGGATAAGTGTGTACAATGAGGCAAGGCAGATGTGGTGTGTATTTTTTAGGGTAATAGTGAGTTACTGAGTGACACGCGCATCTTGTAATATTGTAAGTAGTTTGTTTTTGGTTTTAGTTACGTTTACTATTTCAATTATTTTGAATTATTGTTAATTAGTGAATTAGTTATCAAAATGAAAACTGGTGATGTAAATGACGGTGAACAGGATTCTGCTTTAATGTTAAAGAGAAAACGGTCCGCTATTAGGACGGCCACGAGTAAATTAATTACTAGGATAGAAAATACTTTTGTGGCCGAACTAGACAATCAGTACACATTGGATAACCAATGTGAGGATTTAAAGAGTTATTCGGATCAGTTAAAAGATGAAAATAGTTCTTTAAAGGATATTGACGACCAAATTTTTGGTCTTTTGGACATAGAAGAAATCGAAACTGATGCTTTGGCTAGTGAAGAATATTTCGAGAAAATTGTGAAATATCGTGGTAAGATAGAAAGATATGTAGCAAATAGAAATTCAAAGCAGAGTTCCGCTCCCGTTACTGAAACAACGTCAGAAAATGTACATTATGAATATGGCACTCAGATGCCACGTGGTGTACATCCAAATGAATTGGTTATTAATGACAGCAGTATTAAGCAGCAATTAGTTAAATTACCGACGTTAGTAATTTCTAAGTTTTATGGTGATGCCATAAATTGGCTTGAGTTTTATAATCAATACGATAATGCCATTCATAGTAATGAGTTTTTAAGTAAAATAGAGAAGTTTACGTATCTTAAGAGTTATCTTGGTGGGTCAGCCCTAAGTGCCGTTTCTGGTTTTGCTTTGACACCGGAAAATTATGACTCAGCACTTAAGTTGCTTAAAGATCGATTTGGCCGAACAGATCTAATAATTGGTGCCCATAAGAAAAAATTGCTCGACATTCAGAGTGTAAAAGATGCACGTGATGTTAAGGGTTTACGTAAGTTTTATGACACGTGCGAAGTACATATTCGTAGTTTAAGCTCTTTAAATGTTACTGCAGGATCTTACGGTAGTTTATTGTGCCCTATAATATTAGAGAAAATTCCTGATGAAATGGGATTGGAATATAATCGTAAAAGAAGTTCTAGGGACGAGTTTAACATTAATGAGCTTATTGAGTATATACAAAATGAGGTAGAATGTCGAGAATCGGCAATCACGCTTACGAGTCAGGGTACTAATTATCAAAATTATCAAAGAGGTAGAGGCAGGTCTGACCACCAAAATTATCGTAGGTACAACAATTCGTCAGCTGCTGCATTTAATACTGCTACTATTTCGAACTGCTTGTTCTGCAATAAACCACATGATAAATTTATATGTACTGAGGTTAAGTTAGAGGATAAATTGGCTAAGTTAAAAAAGGAATTTAGATGCCTTAAATGTTTCAATAAATTTCATGGTTGGCGAAATTGTAGAAACAAAAGTAATTGTAAATGTGGATTAAGATCCAACCACCAGTCAATTTGCAATAATGTATCAGTATCTGTACCAGAACAAAAAGAAAACGAAACTCAATCGTTCAGCCCTGTGTCCCAATGTCACAGTAACATAGTCGGATCGAGAAAGGTTATTTTACAGACATGCACAGCAATCGCAAAATCAGACAGCGATAGTAAATTTGCTCGTATTCTTCTCGACCAGGGTTCGCATCGCACATTTATCAGTGAGTCATTGGCAAGGGACTTGCATTTAAATCCAATTAAACATGAGAATCTTTCAGTTTTCGCATTTGGCGCAAAAAGTGCCAAACAAAAAGTTTATCCGGTTGTTCGCGTTATGCTGCAAAATAAGAAACAAAATTGGAAAAAAAGCAGTTGAGTGTCTAATAACTGAAACAATAAGTTCGGCTCCCATTCTCCAGCCGTCGGAGGGAGTAATAAAGCAAATGAAAGAATTAGGAATGGATTTTGCAGACGTTAGTGCTAGTGAGGGGGAGACGTGTGATTGCGAAATACTGTTTGGTGGCGATTTTTTCTGGGATGTTGTGCTGAGCGAGAGAGTTAAAATATCTCCACACTTAGGCAATAAAATCGCATTTGGGATGGCTCGTGGCGGGATGTGAGTTTGAAAGTAGTGTAAGCCAAACATTTTCAATTGTTGTTGGCAATGCAGTGTTATTGAATGATTTATCTAAGTTTCATGATCTGGAGAGTTTAGGGATAATTGATAAGGGTGATTCTTCTTGTGAAAACGAACAGTTAGAAAAATTCAGATCAAATCTTAAATTTGATGGTAGTAGATACACAGTAAATCTTTTGTGGAAGGATAATGCCAAGGAAATCTTAAAAAGCAATTTTGAAGTGGCGTCAGAAAGATTTCGTAGATTGCGTTTGCGTTTCTTAAACGATTTGGATCTCTATAATGAGTATAAAGATGTAATTCAGGGTTATGAAAGCGAAGGTATAATAGAAAGGGTTGAAAAAGAAAGTATTCAAAAGGGGGTTGAATTTTATTTACCGCACCGAGCAGTTATTAGATGCGATAAAATAACTAGTCGTGTGAGGGTTGTGTTCGATGCTTCTAGCCATGCAAAAAATGAGTTATCGTTGAATGACTGTCTCCATGTTGGACCCAATTTGTACCCTGATATTTTGGATTTGTTGCTTAAATTTAGAGAGAATCCCACCGCATTTACCGCAGACATACGCCAAGCTTTCCTTCAATTGCAACTCGATCAGAATGATAGGGATGTATCTAGATTTTTTTGGGTTAACGATCTTGTTGAGGAAAATCCAATTATTTATAGATTTTGGCGCGTGTTATTCGGTATTAATTGTTCTCCTTTTTTGTTAGCGGCTACAATAAAGGAACATATTAAAGAGTATGCTAAGAGTTTACCATCAACTTTTCAGATTTTAAATCAAATTTGTACGTTGATGATTTAATAAGTGGGCAGAAAACAGTTGAAAATGCGTTCCAAACTAGTCTCGAAGGTGTACAGATATTTAAGGACGCAGGTATGGATTTACGGAAATGGCAGAGTAATAGTAAACAGCTTCGTGAAATGTGGGTAGAATCAGATATACATGTAGAAAACGAAAACAGTGAGAATAAATATCTAGCCCAAAGTGACTTTCCTCTTAAAGTTTTGGGATTAGGTTGGATCCTGAAAAAGATACGCTTTATTTTGATATAAGAAATTTAATCACTGTTACTTCAACCCCAGTTTTAACGAAACGTCATATTTTGAGAGTAGTGAGTGTGATTTTTGACCCCATTGGTTTTCTTGGACCTTTCACGATTCGAATTAAAATGTTGATTCAATCATTGTGGAAAGCAAATGTAGATTGGGATGAAACACTATCTTCGGATATTGGGTCAACATGGACACAGTTGTGTGATGATATCAGAGAATTAAATTTGTTAGAAATGCCGCGCTACTACTTTTTTGAAATAGGGAACAGGGAAGTGGATCGCATTGAACTTCACTTGTTTTCTGACGCCAGTTTAAAAGCTTTTGGAACAGTTTCCTATCTCAGAATCATTACCCATGATGGAACAATTGTTACCTCATTAGTCTCCGCAAAGGTAAGAGTATTGCCTGTGAAAACAGCAACTCTTGAGTCGGAACAAACTTTGCCTCGTTTAGAACTTATGGGTGCAGTGCTGTCAGCAAGGCTAACTAAGACAGTGTTGAATTCTTCTAGTGCAACATTACGTGTGGACAAAATATGCCTTTGGACGGATTCGTTAATTGTGCTCTGCTGGGTGAAAACTTCTCCTCTCAAGTTAAAGCAGTTCGTGTCGAATAGAGTTAAAGAGATACAAGAGTTGACTTCAGAAGCCACCTGGTTACATGTGTCCGGTAAAGATAACCCAGCGGACTTGATATCTCGTGGAGTACCAATGTCTGTACTGCGAGAGTCTCGACTCTGGTTTCACGGTCCAAACTGGTTGTCACAATCTGAAACAGACTGGCCGTCACAAGAGCTTCAAAAGGATGACAGCAACTCACTTGAGATGAAGAAGGTGATAGTTCACGAATGCCTTGTACAACCGAAGGAACAGCTACTTGACTTTTCCAGACACAGCTCGTATCTAAAAGTCCTGCGAATCGTAGCATGGATGAGAAGATTCGTTTCAAGAGCCAGAGGAGGAGCATGTCAAGGTGAAAATCTAACAGCCCAAGAACTTGAAGAGGCTGAGAAGGTCTGCATACGGGAAGATCAAGCTGAGTTCTACCCGTTAGAGATGAGGAGGCTCCAACAGAGAAGACCTGTGGGCCGGGACTCATCGATATTGACCCTGTCTCCATTCCTTGATGAAGATGGCATCATAAGAGTGTCCAGCCGTTTAGATGAAAGTGATCACTTGACGTATGATGAGAAGAAGCCAGCACTTCTTCCGAACAAAGCAGTGTTAACCAGTCTCATAATTCGCAGAGAACATGAACGAGCCTTTTATGCTGGAGTTGACTACACTCTGACCAGAATGAGAAGGAGGTTTTGGATATACCAAAGGGGAGACAGTGTATTAAACAAGTCCTTCATCGTTGCTCATCTCCCGACGATCAACTGTGAAACCAGCAGCGCAGATGACTGCACCCATCCAGGAGACAGAGTCATGACGCACCCTTTTGCGTCTGGAGTGATTACAGGGCAGTCCTTCTGAGAGCGGGTGAAAAAAGAAAAAGCTGACAGCCTTCCTTGGAGAACAAGGTGAAGTTAGAGCTGTCACAAGAAAGCTACTTGACTTTTCAGCCAGCTCGAATCTAAAGTCCTCGAATCTAGCATGGATGAGAAAGATGTTTCAAAAGAGGGACTCAAGGTGAAATCTAACAGCCGAAATGAACTTGGAGCTGAAAGTCCTCGCATACGGAGATCAACTGGTAACCAGAGCAGATGACTGACCTCCCAGAGACAGATTGGCTGAGACCTCGTCTGATGGTTTCCCATCTTGTGAAGATGGCAAAAGAAGTGCAGCCTTTTAGGATAAAGATCACTTGACCGTTCTGCATGACAGAAAAGCCGCACTTCGTTCCGCAAGGCATGTAAAGTCTCTATCGCAGTAGACATAAGAGCCATTTTATGCGGATTGATTACACTCTACAGAAGGGATCACTGGAAGTTTGATTATGGACATATCAGGGAGACAGTGTATTAAACAAGTCCTTCATCGTTGCCTCATCTGCCGACGATCAACTGTGAAACCAGCAGCGCAGATGACTGCACCCATCCCAGGAGACAGATTGGTCATGACGCCACCCTTTTGCGTCGTAGGAGTGGATTTCACAGGGCCAGTCTTCGTGAGAGCGGGTGAAGAGAAAGAAAAAGCTTACATTTGCCTTTTTACCTGTGCAGTAACAAGAGGTGTACACTTAGAGCTCGTGTCTAGCATGTCCACAGAAAAGTTTCTTCTTGCACTTCGTCGTTTTCTGTCCCGCAGAGGCAACTGTAAAGTCATCTACTCAGACAATGCTAAGACATTTAAGAGTGCCAAAAAGGAGTTGTCCTCCCTCAACAAAATCGTCAGGGACTCAATGATATAGAATTTCATCTCTACAGAAGGGATCACCTGGAAGTTCATTATGGAACTATCCCCATGGTAGGGAGGGTTTTATGAACGGCTAATGAGAACAATCAAAGACCCTCTCAAAAAAATTCTTGGCAGAGCACTGCTAAGTTTTGAAGAGATGACAACAGTTCTTACAGAAATTGAAATTGTCGTGAATCACCGTCCTTTGACTTACGTATACAGTGAGGTTGGAGAACCAGAAGCCCTGTCCCCAGCCCACTTTCTGTACCCCGACAGGAACACTCTTGATTACCCGACGCACTTCGTAGAACTTATTAACAACGAGTCATCCAGAGAGAACTTAAACAGAAGAAAGAAGTACCAAACTGTGCTTTTAAACAGAATTTGGAAGAAATGGAAATACAACTACCTGCTGCAAACTGAGAACTGCGCACAATTCGACGACTCCCGTCCCAAAGGCAGAACTCAAAGTTAAAGATATTGTACTCTTAGAAGGAAACACTAAGTCCAAGTTTGTTTGGGACATTGGTATTATCGAAGAGATTTTTAAGGGTAGAGATGGACTCATAAGATCTTGCCTTGTCCGTACACACAAAGGATCATATAAACGTTCAGTTCAGTTACTGTATCCTCTAGAAATTAACTAAAAATATGGTCACTCAGTATACTCACTCATTTAGGACAATAGACATTATACATTACTGATTTTCAATTTATGTTAATTATGTCAAGTAGTTAAATTTATGTTTTCTAATTAAGAACAGTTGAACTCTGTAAGCAGAGTTCAGTGGGGAGTGTGGCGAAATTGTGTAGTATTTTTCCCCCAAGCGCTGGTATTGATATTACGTAATCCTTTTTCTCCTTCCATTTGTATGGCTAATGTGCATTTCTTTTCCCACGCTCTTGAGAATTAATGATTTCTTTTCCCACTATGTTTGTATTTCAGTTTGATTTGAACCATCGATTAAAGAACATCAAATAGAGGTGTTGCAGTGTTTTGATTTAGTGAAGTAGAACCCTAGTTGTATTCCGTTTTAAAATTCTGAAATAAAAAAGGCTTGAAGAAGAAATGTTTTAATTTTAAATTAAATCACATATAGGACTATTTACAAAGAACATATTTTCAAATGCGATTAATTACAATCAGATTGACAAACATGATTATTTACAAAGCTCATATTTATGAATAAGATTTTTACAAGATACATATGAATAGTATTACATGATTATTTACATGAGTGATTATTTACAGTCCTTAAATAGCACCTTCAGTTACTTCGTCTAAATCATTCTGTTACTTCGTCTCACCCATGGTTGAAGTTGAAGGAAAAGCACGGTAAGTTAGCTTTTATAGTTAACGAGTCTATAAAACCTTCAAAAACTTAAAGTTAATTAATGTCGTTCTGAGGGTTACTACCTTAACACTATATTTAAGGAAAGCAAAAAAAATTAGAAAAATGATATGCCAAGGATTTTTAACAAAGGCAGTGGGCACTTTTCATTTCAAATAATCAATGTTGGCAACAATGAAATATGCTAAAAAACGAATTTCAATAATATTTAAGGATATTTAATAATATTGTAAATTTTTCTCAACATTATGGACGTTCAACTTTAAATACTTACATCTCAACAAATAATGCAAATTAATTAAATGTTTTTTATCTGGGGTATTTTGAAGGTGATAAAACTTTTTACATAACAAAAAAAAATGGGTGTTGCCAATGGATTATATGTAGACGAAACCTTATACCTTTTTTGTTGCCGGTAATTAATCAATTCCTTATTCCTTTTTCCTGAAAAATGATACCTTATAATAGAAATCCTTTGATCAATAGCACACGAGTAATGAAGTAACGACGGGTGGAGCGTGCCCCCCTTACCTGTACAATGAAGTCGCCTTTAAAAATAGAGAGTGTGACATTGATGTCATCGTGTATGAAGCCTAACAATAGAGAGTTTAAAATGAAGTTACCTTTAAAAATAGTGAGTGTGACATAGACTTTACCATTTAAGAGACCTTAAGGTAGAGAATGTACAGTGAAGTCGATATTAAAAATAGAGAATGTGGCACTGATGTCATCGTGTATGAAGCCTAACAATAGAGAGTTTAAAATGAAGTTACCACTAAAAATAGTGAGTGTGACATAGAAGTTACCATTTAAGAAACCTTAAGATAGAGAATGCACAGTGAAATCGATATTAAAAATAGAGAGTGTGGCATTGATGTCACCGTGTATGAAACCGAGAAATGCAAAGTGTGACGTGATCTCTCTTTGACGAGACTCTATTCCATCAGAATTTCTAAAATACGCTGGAACAGATGTAACTAAAGCTATCGACCACATTATGCTATCAGTGTGGGAGACTGAAGTCTTTCCCCAAGAATGGAAGCTCAGCACTATCTGTCCCATTCATAAAAAAAGGAGATGTACTCGATTATTCCAACTATAGGGGAATAAGCCTCCTGTGTACAACTTATAAGATCTTCTCAAATATACTTTTTAACAGGCTGTCTTCCTATGCCGAAAACATCATAGGTAATTATCAGTGTGGATTTCGAAGGGATAGATCCACAACTGAACAAATATTTAATCTACGGCAAATTCTAGAAAAGCCTAAAGACTTCCAAATCAATACACACCATCTTTTCATTGATTTCAAAACGGCATATGATAGCATCAATAGGGAATTGCTCACCGACACTCTGAGACAGTTCAACATTCCTGAAAAACTTGTGAAACTAATATCCCTCACATACAATGACACCAAAATGAGAGTCAAGATCCAGGGAGGCTTGTCTGAACCTGTTGAAATAACAAACGGCGTCAGGCAGGGAGACGCGCTAGCATGCCTTCTTTTCAACCTCGCTCTTGAGAAAATAATAAGAGATTCAGAAATTAACACAAGGGGAACTATTTTCTCCAAATCTGTTCAAATTGTGGCTTACGCTGACGATATTGATATAATAGCAAGAACTCCTAAAGACCTCAAGCAGGCGTTCCTGGATCTGGAAAGAGAGGCCAAAAAATGCACCTCTCAATTAATCAGAATAAGACAAAGTATATGCAATTTGTTAACTACACTGACATCTCCACACACATCGAGATTGGAGAATACAAATTTGAAAAGGTGAACTCGTTTACCTATCTTGGCTCTGAAATCAACTCTGAAAACTCTTTGTCCCCAGAGGTCAGAAAGAGAGTAACTGCAGCCAACAGGTGCTTCTATAGCATTAGAAAATTTCTCAAATCTAACAACATTAAAAGAGATACAAAGTTGCTGATATATAAAAGTCTAATCAGGTCAGTTCTCACCTACGCGTCTGAAACCTGGACCTTGTCCCAGGCTGATGAGAGGGCCCTCGCTACTTTTGAGAGGAAGATCCTCCGGTCAATTTTTGGTGATGTCTGTGACAATGGAGTGTGGAGAAGGAGAACTAACTCTGAACTTTATACACTATTCAGAGAGCCGGACATCCTGAAATATCATAAAATCTAACGCATGAAATGGGCCGGACACATTATTAGAATGAATGATGATTTTTTGGCTAAACCAAATGGAACTCTAAAAAGAGGCAGACCCAGACTGAGGTGGGTGGACTGCCTCCAAAAGGACTTTGTTTCGATAAAGGTCAGAGACTGGAAAGCTGTTGCGCGCAGAAGGAGAGACTGAGCAAATCTCCTTGAGAAAGCCAGGGTCCACCCAGGACTGTCGAGCTATTGATGATGATGATGATGAAGATAGAGAATGCATAGTGAAGTCTATATTAAAAATAGAGAGTGTGACATTGATGTCATCGTGTATGAAGCCTAACAATAGAGAGTTTAAAATGAAGTTACCTTTAAAAATAGTGAGTGTGATATAGACTTTACCATTTAAGAAACCTTAAGGCAGAGAATGTACAGTGAAGTCGATATTAAAAATAGAGAATGTGGCATTGATGTCATCGTGTATGAAGCCTAACAATAGAGAGTTTAAAATGAATTTACCATTAAAAATAGTGAGTGTGACATAGAAGTTACCATTTAAGAAACCTTAAGATAAAGAATGCACAGTGAAGTCGATATTAAAAATAGAGAGTGTGGCATTGATGTCATCGTGTATGAAACGTAGAAATGCAAAGTGTGACGTTGATGTGTGGAAAACTAAAATTGTTCAAGAGATTTATCAGAGGAAAAAATTTTGTGATTTAGTGCCGAAAGTACGATCTATAAATTAAAGATTTTAATCTATGAAGGTCGTTGAAATATATTATTAAGTCTTTTTTTTTAAATATTTATTAGAAATGTAAAAATCTTCATATACAAATGTATATTCATTCTTTTTAAGTATAAACTATTATTTTTTCTACTTTAAATGATTTTTTTATCTTTTGAAATGAATCATTGCAATCAGGAGGGTTTTTTTTTTTTAAATATGCTTTCATTATTGACAGAGTGATGATACTAAAATACTTTAATTACAAGTATGCAAATTATAATCTTTTCCAATTTTTAGGTTAATCACAACAAAAATAACACTTTATAATTAGGATTTCATTTTTTAAACTTGAATTTATTGAAAAACATTATATTTCACTGGTTAGTACAGCTGTGGAAATGAAAGTTACCACCAGTGGTAATTTAGGTCCTTATTCATCTTAGAGAATCAAACTTATTGACTTTGTAGATAACTAGCATTCTGAATTGATAGCAGAGGACAAAATTTGCATAAAGAGTAGTCTTCATATTAAAAACTTCGACATTTTCAATCGCAACACCCATTTTTGAGTTACAAAATTAGTTTGAGTGACAAATTTAAACACGAATGCCAAATTTTGTTAGTTTTTAAGCCTTATTATTTGAGTTAGAGACGTGCAAAGTTAAGGCGTCGTAATGTTAAGTGAGTTGCACGTAAAAAACTATCCCAATCTATAAATAATTAAGATAATGAAACAAATTTTTACTGAGCAGTAATTATAGTAACCCAAACAAAATACACTATTGGGGTTAAAAAAAACATTCGATCTTATTAAGATCGTATTGTAGGGTATTTAATTTTTTTTTTATATTTTTTAAATAATAATTATTTTAATTTTAAAACAATTATAAATAGAACCTCGAAATATTTTTGTAGAAATGAATTCAGGACAAGAAGTTTAAGCGAAATTCCAATTTTTGAAAGTTTTCATCTATAATTTGATGAGTAAATCACAAATTACCTTTAATTACCCCTTAAGGGGTTGTATACGAGATTAAATGTGAACTTGAAAATAGGCTACTTGAACTTGGCTACTTTTATTAATTTTCTTTTACAAATTAAAGAAATAATCTTCGTCGTTTCCTAAATTTATTTGCAGTTTGAAGAATAATTATGTAAAATTGAATGATTCAAATCCTAGCATCCTTTCCTCGACATTTGACGTTTTTGTAAAATGTCTTCTTAAATAACATGTGATTCTTATTATTAAATACGTATCAGCAAAAAATTGTAAAATTCCGATATTTCCGAAACATTTAGTAATAAAACATGAAAAAAGGCCAAATTGCATTAATAAATGAAGTGTGGCGGTGTGCCTTGTGATGAACTAGACCTGCAGCTAGCAGCTAGAGCAACTAGAGCAGCTAACTAAACTTCAACTAATTATATCAGGTGGCGCTGCACTTCCGGCCACAGACTATATAAGCTACGTCGCCGACCGTAACACTCTCTTCTATTTCTTAATTTTCCCATGGCACTTGTCACGACTTTTCCCCTGGTCGACATGCCACATATTTTCGATTTGAGTTTTATGCATTGTTAGGTTTGTACAATGGTTAGGAATTTCTATTTATATTAAGTTTATTATGGTTGTTGGAATAAAGATTGATTTTATATGAAACTTGGAATTTTCTTCAACATCCCACTTCTGACACCATAAACTGGTGACCCTAGGACTTGTAACCTGCAACCTGTCGAACTTAGTGGAGTGTCAGTGCATTCAGTCAGCAGTGTCGGCAGTCGGCGCGTTCGGCCGTGTGTCTTTAGTGGAGTGTGCAACTACGCGGGAATGCCTTGGTTTCCAGTTCTGAAGTAACTCGACTGCGTGTGACTTCACCAACACGTGCACTGGTTCCTCATCGACCGGCCCTGGCTCCTCATCGACCGGCCCTGACTCCTCACCGATCGGCCCTGGTCCATCACTGGCTCGTCCTTGTTCATTTCTGAAGGGCGCTGGTTCAACCCGCCAGCTCTGGTTGGTCACCGGCTAGCATCGGCGTCTACGAACCTGGATCATGATCAAACCTTTCTGCGAGTAGAGGTCTTTGCCTACTCCAGCCCGGTTCATTTTCTTTTTGCGCCCGCGATTCTTTTGTCGACGTGTGTGTTTGTGCCTGGCCTCCGTAACAATGAAAAACGCAGACGGTGATTTGAAAGCTTCAGAAACTGCGGACAATATTCTTAAAATTGATTTAAGTGTAAATAATACGGTTCCTAAAACCCTTGAAACTTTTACGAATGGTTCAGGAGCAAGTAACGCAAATTCTAGTCGTGATCCGGAATAGTCTGGGATCGCATGGGGCATTTTGGAAACAAGATGTTGAGTTCTGGTTTTTTTCAGGTAGAATCTAGTTTTAAAACGTCCGGCATTGCTAGTGAGTACACTAAATTCCATGCTGTAGTTTCAGTGCTAGACGCGGAGGTTTTATCCTACGTTCGAGATTTGGTTGGTTAACCCTCCTCCACACGAACCCTATACCACCCTAAAAAACGAATTTGTTTACAGTGTACGTAATCGGAGACCGCTCGACTTCGAACCTTGTTGCAAGACATGTACTTGGGAGATAAGCGTCCGTCCCGGCTACTTCATGAAATGAGGACATTGTCTGGTGACAAAACTTCCCCAGATTTTTTGAAAACTCTTTGGCTACAGCGTTTACCAGTAACATGCAGCAAATTTCTCTCGCTCCATGTCCTTCCATTCTGGGTGGTTTTTTGGAACGATCAGTTTATTGTGATGTAAATCGTCGTTAATAGATTCTGTGCAATTTAGGTTAATGGTGCAAACCTCTGGTCACGCTAGGTTGACAACCTAGCGGAGACGTCCTTATCACTTTGCGCATTTTCCCGCCTTACCAATCGGCAACAATGACGCTCAAAAGCATACATAATTCTTCGGTCCCGTTCAGCTAAAGCGGGAAGTTTGACCGAAAATTAAAAATGCTAAAAGATTTCAGTCCTTTGGGCAGCAAAATTCCCCGTCAAAGTGCGTGGGCAACTCCAATGCACATGGTTAAAAAGAAAAATGGGGAGTGGCGAATTTGTGGCGATTTTCGTCGTTTAAATTCCGTACGGTTGCCGATAGGTATCCCATTCCACACATTCAAGATTTTGCATTTGGTCTAAGAGGTAAAAGAGTTTTCTCAAAAATTGACTTGGTTAAAGCCTACTACCAGATTCCATTAGACGAGAACTCTATACCAAAAACTGCAATGATAACACCTTTTGGCTTGTTCGAATATCGGTACATGTGTTTTGGACTATCTAATGCCGCCCAGACTTTCCAAAGACATATCGATGGTGTTATTCAAGGTTTAGACACTTGTTATGCATACTTAGACGATCTTTTGATCGCTTCAGAAAACGAAGAGGAACATCAAAAACATTTATCAGAATTGTTCAGGCGCTTAAATGAGTATGGCGTGGTTATTAACCTAAATAAGTGCATTTTTGGTGTCCCTGAGCTCGAATTCCTGGGGCATCACGTATCTAACTCGGGTATTTCGCCGTTGCCTGGTAAAGTTGAAGTTCTTCGCGACTACCCTTTACCAGAGAGAATAGATGAGTTGCGTAGGTTTCTGGCAATGGTTAACTTTTACCATCGATTTCTAAAAAACGCAGCTGAAGTGCAGGCTCCTCTCTACGACTTATGTAAGGGAAAGACGAAGAAAGATCGCTCTGCTGTGCGCTGGACGGCTGAAACCAAAGACGCTTTTCAGGCATGCAAGGAATCAATTGTCAACGCTGCCGAATTAGCTTACCCAGATGGTCAGTCAGAGCTTTCTCTTTTTGTCGATGCTTCTAACGTCGCGGTTGGTGCAGTGTTGCAAGAAAACTGCCATGGCGTTATCCAGCCACTTTCGTTCTTTTCACGCAAACTTACGCCTGCGGAACAAAATTACAGCACGTATGATCGTGAATTATTTGCCATGTATTCCGCTGTAAAACATTTTCGTTACATGTTAGGGGCTCAGATTCTATTATTTATACAGATCATAAACCTTTAACTTTTGCGTTCAGAAAAAATTATCACCACGGCGACAACGTCACCTCGAATTCATTTCCCAGTTTACTACCAGAGTTAAACATATTCCTGGTTCGGACAATTCAGTCACTGATGCGTTATCGAGAATTTCCGAAATTCAAGTTTTAGGCGGTATCAATTACGAGGCTATGGCTCGAGCGCAGGCGTCTGATGGGGAATTGGGGGTGCATTTGCAGAATGATAGTATGCTCAAGATGAAGAAGTTCACCGTGCCTCCAGCTGACTTAGAGCTTTTCTGCGACACGTCCACCGACGTAGTACGGCCATACGTCCCTAAGGAGTTCCGCAAGGTTGTGTTCGATACACTCCATAACCTTGCGTATCCAGGTATCAAGGCTACAGTGGATCTAATGCGAAAACGTTTCGTCTGGCCTTCGATGAAGCAAGACGTCTCACTATGGGCAAAGACGTGCGTGGAATGCCAGCGATCAAAAGTTCATAGGCATGTCATGTCAAGTCCTCTTTGGGAGTCTATCCTCTGCCGACGACTAGGTTCGCTCATGTAAACCTCGACATCGTTGGGCCTCTACCAACCTCAAGAGGAAACGTGTACTGCTTAACGATCATCGATCGCTATTCCCGCTGGTGTGAGGCCCTGCCCATGAGTAACCAAACTGCTGAGACGGTAGCAGAGACCTTCTTCAGCGAGTGGATAGCTCGCCATGGTGTTCCTGAGAAGGTTACTACCGATCAGGGTCGGCAGTTTGAGAGTGACCTCTTCAGCAATTTGGCACGGTTCCTTGGGATGCACAAGACTCTAACGACGGCTTACCATCCGCAGGCTAACGGTATGGTCGAACGCTTCCATCGGCAATTAAAAGCTGCCATCATATGAGTCACGCTACTAGCCGCTGGACAGAGGTGCTACCAGCTGTTCTTCTTGGAATACGAGCGTCCCTTAAAGGAGATATCAAAACTTCTTCGGCCGAAATGGTGTTTGGTTCCCCACTTCGCTTGCCAGGTGAATTTCTAAGGCCTACGCTGGAGAAGATGCAGCACTCTGAATTCCTTCAGCTACTGCGACAGAACATGGAGACTCTCCGGTCAGGGCCAGCTCCCCACCATTCCGCTGGAAAGGTGTTCGTTCATCCTGCACTTTCAAGCTGTACCCACGTTTTCGTGAGACTGGACTGCGTGAGGAAATCGCTTTAGCAACCATACGTGGGCCCTTACGAGGTGTTGGAAAGGAAAGAGAAGTTCTTTTGCATTAACATTTCCGGCAAGTCAAAAGCGATTTCAATTGATAGGTTGAAGCCAGCCTACCTGTTAGAGGAATCGAGCAATTTCAAGAATATATCGATGAATAGCGGTCAAGAGGTTTCAGTGCCGAATTCAGACAATGACTCTTCGCAGAACTCTAAAAACGGCTATACAACCCGGTCTGGCCGAAAAGTCAGATTTCGCTTTCCTGTTTGAAATTGTTACTACTTATTACTGTTCTCAGTTGCTACTAATCAATTTATTCATGTTTTTTCTTCATACTTTGCAATTTTTCGTCTTTTAGACTGGATGGGGAGTGATGTGGCGGTGTGCCTTGTGATGAACTAGACCTGCAGCTTTTGCTAGAGCAGCTAACTAAACTTCAACTAATTATATCAGGTGGTGCTGCACTTCCGGCCACATGCTATATAAGCTACGTCGCCGACCGGAACACTCTCTTCTATTTCTTAATTTTCCCATGGCACTTGTCACGACTTTTCCCCTGGTCGACATGCCACATATTTTCGATTTGAGTTTTATGCATTGTTAGGTTTGTACAATGGTTAGGAATTTCTATTTATATTTATATTAAGTTTCTTATGGTTGTTGGAATAAAGATTGATTTTATATGAAACTTGGAATTTTCTTCAACATCCCACTTCTGACACCATAGAAGAAATGTAAATTAATACTAATTAGATATTAAAGCAAAAAAAGGAACACTGTGAGCCGCTTTCTTAGTAAAAAAAATAATGAACAATCAAAGAATCACATTATGCTATATTTTATGACATCATTCCACACCTAATTATATGGGGAAAATAAATGTTCCTTAAAATTTTAATTTTAATTAAATAAAGTTTCTATTGCAATTGTTAATGTGGCACAGTAATTTAAATGACTAAAAATTAAATTTTAATACTAATTAAATGGTTAGTTCATTGACACAGCCAGGAAGACGGATACACGTCCTAACCTACAGACAAATAGTATGAAAGTTGGGTCTCTGCTGCCATACCTTTCTAACATAAAAAATAAGATCCGACGGATAGAACCGATTTTGGCAGGACAGTACGGACAAACATACGGCCATTTTTACCATGCCAATACCAACTTTTCTATTTTAATTATTTTGAGTTTTAAAAAAAAACCGGAAAGAATGCTAAAATAATCTTAGGGTTTCATCCCCATTGACTATATACATCTATTGTAGGACCCATTCCTCAAGATCTCCAACCTAACGTTTCTATTTCCCCCTTCAATTAACCTACAGACTACACTTGTCATTTTGGAGATGGTCCCCCAAAGGTCATCAAGTGACTCGATTGAATAACTAGATAAATATTCATCCAAATGTAACAAATACTTATATTTAGGAAATTTCAAGGTGCTTAACATTTCTAAGTTATTAAAATTAGGTTTTGCAAATATTAAAGTTAGTAACATTTCTAATATGAAGACGGAACCTTATACATCATGCAATTAACTCGCAGTGTTATTTGTTCATAAATCAATAAGGTCCAATTCTATAGGATGAATAACGGCCAAAATAATCACTAGTGGTAACTTTCTTTTCTACAACTGTACCAAGCATTCAATCTAATCTACTCTCTGTTCAGAAAATAATAAGCAAAGGATATCAAGTGAACTTTACAGAGAAAGACTGTTAAATCCCTCAAGGCAAAAAAGTAGGCACTTTCGCTACTAAAGAGGAAGATGGGATCTTTAGAATTTCTGATAAAGAAAACAACGTTGTAAATCTTGCAAGGCAGTGAAACAATAAGAACTGTTCAACGTTATGGCACAATTGATTTGGTCACCGAGACAATGCAGCTATCAACATGATGCACAATAATTGACTTATTCGAGGTCTAGAACTAGACGAATGTCACAAAACGACTTTTTTTTGGGGAAAGTTGTATTAAGGGCAAGATGTCTCAAACTAAGTTTCATAAGAAGTCTTTGCATCAATCCAAACATATCCGGACTTGATACACAGTGACATCTGTGTATCATTATTTTCCCACGCCATATCCCAATAGACAAATCTTCTCTAAAACAGAAGCAAAGCTTCAGGAAAACTTTACTCCATAGCATTCATAGACAACTAATCCAGATACTGTCATACTTATCTGCTCAACTCAAAAGATAAAGCAGCAGAAAAAATCATGAAAGTAGTACATCTGTCACGAGCTGGACCCTGTAGAAACATGGCATAGAACATCAAACCACAGTCAGAACGGGACCTGCACCAAGTGTGAACGGGACTGCCGAAAGGCAATTAGATAGATGATGGAGACGTGGAAAAGAATGTTGAATGATGCCCAACTTGACAACAAATATTTGGGAGAAACCACTCTAACTACTATTGATCTCTAAAACAGACTGCCAACCAGATCAACTCAGAAATCTCATTTTGAACGATGGCATGGATTTTTACCCTACATTAGTCATCTAAAAGTCTTTAGAGCGAAAGCTTACTCTTACATCTTAAAACAACTTAGACAGAAGCTCTACAGCAATGACGAAAAAAACGTCCTGATTGAGTATAGTATCACTACGAAGAAATGTATAATTTTGGATCCAATAACTGAAAAGGTTCAGCAGATCTGTCAAATTCAACGACTAAAATCAACTACATCATAAAGATCCACAAGCATCTCAGATGAAACGAACGAGATTAACATCCCTCTCAATTCCCAAACAACAGAGACAGAACGATAATCATTCCTGCGAAGATCACAGAAAATCAGTCGCCCTCCAAACAGATTCACTTATGCTGAAAAAGTTGAAATTTCTAATGAACCAGATTCCTGGGAAGAAGTCCTGAGACATGAAGATTCAACCAAGTGAAAATGGATCGCAGCACTCTATGATAAAAACAATTCAGTCATGGAAAACAAGACTTGGACTCTTGCCGACCTAGCAAAAGGAAATAAGGCCATTGGATCGAAATGGGTTTTCTAGGATAATTTCCTTCCAGATGGAACTGCTTCCAAAAGTAAGACGTTGAGATCTTGGATATTCTCAAAGACATCTGAGTTCATGTTGAGGAGACTTTTATTCCAGTCACCAAACGCAGCACCATAAAAATGACATCAATTCAAAAGATATACATCAAGCATCTTGACATCGAAACAGCCTTTTTGTATGAAACTCTTGAAGAAGAAATTTGCATGAAAAAACCTCGAGGATACGATACCAAGGCAAGAAAACAAAGTTAGTTTACTACAACGCCTGACTTATGGATTAAAACAGAGTTTCAAGATTTGGAACAAAACCGTAGTAATAACTTTCACCGACAAAGGATTCAAGCAAGGTGTACGTAATAGATGTCTTCCAATTGGTAACTTAGAAGACAAAATAGAAGAGGTCAAGGTAATTCTGCAAAGTCTGTAACAACGAAAGATCCATTAAATCCGACTCACTATGTGGGATTCCAAATCGAAAGAACAGAAGATGGAAGTTTCTACCTTCAACAAACCTCAAAAATCAAACAACTGATCCGACAATACAGTGAATGTGATGAACGAAAACAAACTTACAAACCAATGTCAACTGATTTCCGTAAACAAGTCACATCGACAGCAAGCTGATATCACCACAGAAGAAGTAAAATTATAGTGAAATTATTGGTGCTCTACACTGAAAAAAAAATTCTTGCAAAAAAACCATAATTGTATGGTAATGGTATTTCTAGTAATAAAACCAGAATACCAGGTACTTAAACTATTCAATTAGTAACCTTACTATTCGTTTTGGTAACGGATTACTAGAATTTCTGGTATCTAAAATTATAGCTCTTTTTACCCGTACGTTTGGTAAGATTACAACTATGAAAAGTAAGTTTACCACCACAAATGGTTTTCCTACCATACGCTTTGTTTTTATACGAGAAACATGGTTAACAAACCAAATTAATTTCCAGAAAGCATCGGTCTTTTACCATATGCTTGGTGATCGGATCATGTTGAGCGCAATGATACCTACCAAATACCACGGTATTAGCTGAAATTTTGACTACCAATATACGTATGGTAAATATCACTCATCAAACATGGCGGTGCTGTGTTGCAGTCGTTTGTGGTAATTCGAAAGAAGTCATATAAGCAAACTAAACTAATTATACTAGTAGTATATTTTGCATTTTATTGAAAGTAGTATGAAAATGGAGCTCCGCGCGACATTTCCCGATGGATCCGGTACATTTCTTGCGAAATGAAATTTAAAATTTATAATAGAAATACGGTGATTACGCGTGTGGTTTACGTAATCTTATTTGGTAATATTAACTTTGTGCACGGCAATAATACTATTGTATACGGTAATAAAACCACTATATACGGTAATGAAACCACTGCATACGGTAATAAAGCCACTATATATGGTAGTAAAACCACTACATATGGTAGTAAAACCACTACATATGGTAGTAAAACCACTACATATGGTAGTAAAACCACTACATATGGTAGTAAAACCACTACATAAAGTAATAAAACCAAATGCGCTACCAAACATCATGGTAATGAAACCATATTTTTCTAGTAATTTTACCATAAAGTCACTACCAAACAGATACTGGTAGATAAACCACATTTTTTGGTGTTCCATATGAGCCAGAAAATACGGTTAAATATACCAGATTCTGGTAGTTGGAATATAATTTTTTTAAGTATACTATGCATCGCTAATTGCACAATACCCGACATATCGGAAAGTGTTAGTGCTCTCTTTGGACAGGTGGAAAATCCCATCAAATATCAATGAGACAGTGTATTGCGAATAATTGTTTACTTAGGAACAACAGTGCATTTAAAATTGTTTATCAATGCCAAGGATAATCCAGAAGGAATTGAAGCATATTGTGATTCTGATTTTGCAGGTTGTTTAATTGATCGAAAAAGTACAAGTGATTTTATAATCTATTTTAGTGACACACCAATTTTGTGGCAAAATAAAAAGCAGACCACTACTGCATTATCTTCTACTGAAAGTGAATATCTATCTTTGTCTGAAGTTTTGGAGAAAAAAATTCTATTTTTAATTAAATTGTTTAAAGATTTTAAATTTCCTGATATAACACCTGTAAATGTCGCCGCCTGTGTCGCTTTCAGTGGTGACTGTTGGAAGAATTTGTCACTTCTTGTTTTTCACTTACGTAAATTGAATTTGGTTGCGGTAATTGGTTTTAAGGACTCTTGTTTTCTTCTCATTTTCACTCACAAGGCTAACTTTTTTAGCCAACCATAGTTTCAAGATTTGCTGTTAACTTTATATTTCCTCTAATTTAGAGCTCATCATCACAATGTCATCAGCGTCATCGAAAATCACGCGTGCTCAAAGAGTAGCTGCCATAGAACTTTTTGGGCTTTAAAGGCATTGCTGATAAATGGAAAATGCTACAAATTTCAAATTTGGTACACGAGTCCCTAGTACCTGTCGGACGTTAGAGTATGATTTTTTTTATTGAAAAAAACCCACTTGGGCAAACAGTAGCTGCCTAGAAGATTTTAGCCTTTGAAGATTGACATTACTTTTAACACGATTGTTTTTTGAATGATAATTGAAAGCGTGTTGTGTTAAACCCCTTTTTTTGTTAAGACAAAAACAATCTTTATTAGTAAAATACGTATTGCCCTAACAATGAAAATTTAAATTTTGGATTTAAAATTTTTATTTTTATAAAGTATTAATTTCTTAAAATTTAAAAAAAGTGTAACTTAAAAAGTATTTAAGAATAAAAAGATTTTTTAATTTATTATTGGAAACTTTTTAATGAATTAAAGGGTTTAATTTACTTTTTTAAATTTTACACAATTACACATGGTTTAAAAAAATTATCTAAGTGATTAATTTAATTTATAGGGGTTTTTAAATTATATTTTTTAGTACTAAGTTATAAAAATTCAAAACAAGATTATTATTTTTCAATTATTTTTAATTTTAATTAAATTTATGTTTGTGAAATTTGCATAAAAGTAGTATTTAAAAATAGAACAAACAGTGTATATATTTTTTCCAGATATTTTTACTAAAAAATAATAAATAACCAAAAGAACTGGGTTTCGAAATAAAAAAAAATAGAAATAAAATTAAAAAAGGGGATTTTTAAAATTAATTCTTTAATAAAAAGTTTTTTAAAATTAGAAAAAAAAACAGAATCATGAAGTTATTTTATAATTTGCATTTTACTAAAAACAAATTAAAAGTGAATCCATTTAATAAACTAATAGAATTTTTA